>JAAWWB010001829.1:0-25334 GCA_018804465.1 Populus tomentosa | reverse complement strand
ATGGCCCCGACCGGACACCGTCGACGTGTCGTCCTGATTCCACGCAACTCCATCAAAAACAGCCTCCGAAACTCGTGAAAAAAATTTCAGCGCGATCCAACTGTCTGATCTATAGATACGGATCTTTTCACCCGTTACTCTAGGGCTGTCGGCGCAATGGCCCCGACGGAACCGTCGACGTGTGGTCCTGATTCCACGCAACTCCATCAAAAACAGCATCCGGAAACTCGAGAAAAAAATTTCAGCGCGATCCAAATGTCTGATCTATAGATACTAATGTTTTCACCCGTTACTCTAGGGCTGTCGTTGGAATGGCCCCGACCGGACACCGTCGACGTGTCGTCCTGATTCCCGCAACTCCATCAAAAACAGCCTCCGGAAACTCGTGAAAAAAATTTCAGCGCGATCCAACTGTCTGATCTATAGATACGAATGTTTTCACCCGTTACTCTAGGGCTGTCGGTGGAATGGCCCCGACCGGACACCGTCGACGTGTCGTCCCGATTCACGCTACTCCATCAAAAACAGCCTCCGGAAACTCGTGAAAAAAATTTCAGCGCGATCCAACTGTCTGATCTATAGATACGAACCTTTTCACCCGTTACTCTAGGGCTGTCGGTGGAATGGCCCCGACCGGACACCGTCGACGTGTCGTCCCGATTCCGCAACTCCATCAAAAACAGCCTCCGAAAACTCGTGAAAAAATTTCAGCGCGATCCAACTGTCTGATCTATAGATACGATCTTTTCACCCGTTACTCTAGGGCTGTCGGCGCAATGGCCCCGACCGGAACCGTCGACGTGTGGTCCTGATTCCACGCAACTCCATCAAAAACAGCATCCGGAAACTCGAGAAAAAAATTTCAGCGCGATCCAAATGTCTGATCTATAGATACTAATGTTTTCACCCGTTACTCTAGGGCTGTCGTTGGAATGGCCCCGACCGGACACCGTCGACGTGTCGTCCGATTCCCGTCTACTCCATCAAAAACAGCCTCCGAAAACTCGTGAAAAAAATTCAGCGCGATCCAACTGTCTGATCTATAGATACGGAACTTTTCACCCGTTACTCTAGGGCTGTCGGTGGAATGGCCCCGACCGGACACCGTCGACGTGTCGTCCCGATTCACGCAACTCCATCAAAAACAGCCTCCGGAAACTCGTGAAAAAAATTTCAGCGCGATCCAACTGTCTGATCTATAGATACGAATTTTCACCCGTTACTCTAGGGCTGTCGGTGGAATGGCCCCGACCGGACACCGTCGACGTGTCGTCCTGATTCCACGCAACTCCATCAAAAACAGCCTCCGAAAACTCGTGAAAAAAATTTCAGCGCGATCCAACTGTCTGATCTATAGATACGGATTTTCACCCGTTACTCTAGGGCTGTCGGTGGAATGGCCCCGACCGGACACCGTCGACGTGTCGTCCTGATTCCACGCAACTCCATCAAAAACAGCCTCCGGAAACTCGTGAAAAAAATTTCAGCGCGATCCAACTGTCTGATCTATAGATACTAATGTTTTCACCCGTTACTCTAGGGCTGTCGTTGGAATGGCCCCGACCGGACACGTCGACGTGTCGTCCGATTCCCACGCTACTCCATCAAAAACAGCCTCCGAAAACTCGTGAAAAAAATTTCAGCGCGATCCAACTGTCTGATCTATAGATACGAACTTTTCACCCGTTACTCTAGGGCTGTCGGTGGAATGGCCCCGACCGGACACCGTCGACGTGTCGTCCTGATTCCACGCAACTCCATCAAAAACAGCCTCCGGAAACTCGTGAAAAAAATTCAGCGCGATCCAAATGTCTGATCTATAGATACGAATCTTTTCACCCGTTACTCTAGGGCTGTCGGTGGAATGGCCCCGACCGGACACCGTCGACGTGTCGTCCATTCCACGCAACTCCATCAAAAACAGCCTCCGGAAACTCGTGAAAAAAATTTCAGCGCGATCCAATGTCTGATCTATAGATACGAATGTTTTCACTCGTTACTCTAGGGCTGTCGGTGGAATGGCCCCGACCGGACACCGTCGACGTGTCGTCCCGATTCCAGGCTACTCCATCAAAAACAGCCCCGGAAAACTCGTGAAAAAATTTCAGCGCGATCCAACTGTCTGATCTATAGATACGGACCTTTTCACCCGTTACTCTAGGCTGTCGGTAGAATGGCCCCGACCGGACACCGTCGACGTGTCGTCCTGATTCACGCAACTCCATCAAAAACAGCCTCCGAAAACTCGTGAAAAAAATTCAGCGCGATCCAACTGTCTGATCTATAGATACAGATCTTTTCACCGTTACTCTAGGGCTGTCGGCGAATGGCCCGACCGGAGGAACCGTCGACGTGTGGTCCTGATTCACGCAACTCCATCAAAAACAGCATCCGGAAACTCGAGAAAAAAATTTCAGCGCGATCCAACTGTCTGATCTATAGATACTAATGTTTTCACCCGTTACTCTAGGGCTGTCGTGGAATGGCCCCGACGGACACCGTCGACGTGTCGTCCCGATTCCCGCTACTCCATCAAAAACAGCCTCCGAAAACTCGTGAAAAAAATTTCAGCGCGATCCAACTTTCTGATCTATAGATACGGACTTTTCACCCGTTACTCTAGGGCTGTCGGTGGAATGGCCCCGACCGGACACCGTCGACGTGTCGTCCTGATTCCACGCAACTCCATCAAAAACAGCCTCCGGAAACTCGTGAAAAAAATTTCAGCGCGATCCAACTGTCTGATCTATAGATACGAATGTTTCACCCGTTACTCTAGGGCTGTCGGTGGAATGGCCCCGACCGGACACCGTCGACGTGTCGTCCGATTCCAGGCTACTCCATCAAAAACAGCCTCCGGAAACTCGTGAAAAAATTTCGCGCGATCCAACTGTCTGATCTATAGATACGGAACTTTTCACCGTTACTCTAGGGCTGTCGGTAGAATGGCCCCGACCGGACACCGTCGACGTGTCGTCCTGATTCCACGCAACTCCATCAAAAACAGCCTCCGAAACTCGTGAAAAAAATTCAGCGCGATCCAACTGTCTGATCTATACATACAGATCTTTTCACCCGTTACTCTAGGGCTGTCGGCGCAATGGCCCCGACCGGAACCGTCGACGTGTGGTCCTGATTCCACGCAACTCCATCAAAAACAGCATCCGGAAACTCGAGAAAAAAATTTCAGCGCGATCCAAATGTCTGATCTATAGATACTAATGTTTTCACCCGTTACTCTAGGGCTGTCGTTGGAATGGCCCCGACCGGACACCGTCGACGTGTCGTCCCGATTCCCGTCTACTCCATCAAAAACAGCCTCCGAAAACTCGTGAAAAAAATTTCAGCGCGATCCAACTTTCTGATCTATAGATACGGAACTTTTCACCCGTTACTCTAGGGCTGTCGGTGGAATGGCCCCGACCGGACACCGTCGACGTGTCGTCCAGATTCATCGCAACTCCATCAAAAACAGCCTCCGGAAACTCGTGAAAAAAATTTCAGCGCGATCCAACTGTCTGATCTATAGATACGAATGTTTTCACCCGTTACTCTAGGGCTGTCGGTGGAATGGCCCCGACCGGACACCGTCGACGTGTCGTCCCGTTCCAGGCTACTCCATCAAAAACAGCCCCCGGAAACTCGTGAAAAAAGTTTCGCGCGATCCAACTGTCGGATCTATAGATACGGACTTTTCACCAGTTACTCTAGGGCTGTCGGTAGAACGGCCCCGACAGGACACCGTCGACGTGTCGTCCTGATTCCACGCAACTCCATCAAAAACAGCCTCCGAAAACTCGTGAAAAAAATTCAGCGCGATCCAACTGTCTGATCTATAGATACAGATCTTTTCACCCGTTACTCTAGGGCTGTCGGCGCAATGGCCCCGACCGGAACCGTCGACGTGTGGTCCTGATTCCACGCAACTCCATCAAAAACAGCATCCGAAAACTCGAGAAAAAAATTTCAGCGCGATCCAATGTCTGATCTATAGATACTAATGTTTTCACCCGTTACTCTAGGGCTGTCGTTGGAATGGCCCCGACCGGGACACCGTCGACGTGTCGTCCGATTCCGTCTACTCCATCAAAAACAGCCTCCGAAAACTCGTGAAAAAAATTTCAGCGCGATCCAACTTTCTGATCTATAGATACGGAACTTTTCACCCGTTACTCTAGGGCTGTCGGTGGAATGGCCCGACCGGACACCGTCGACGTGTCGTCCAGATTCATCGCAACTCCATCAAAAACAGCCTCCGGAAACTCGTGAAAAAAATTTCAGCGCGATCCAACTGTCTGATCTATAGATACGAATGTTTTCACCGTTACTCTAGGGCTGTCGGTGGAATGGCCCCGACCGGACACCGTCGACGTGTCGTCCCGATTCCAGGCTACTCCATCAAAAACAGCCCCGGAAACTCGTGAAAAAAATTTCAGCGCGATCCAACTGTCGGATCTATAGATACGGACCTTTCACCAGTTACTCTAGGGCTGTCGGTGGAACGGCCCCGACCGGACACCGTCGACGTGTCGTCCTGATTCCACGCAACTCCATCAAAACAGCCTCCGGAAACTCGTGAAAAAAATTTCAGCGCGATCCAACTGTCTGATCTATAGATACAGATCTTTCACCCGTTACTCTAGGGCTGTCGGTGGAATGGCCCCGACCGGAACCGTCGACGTGTGGTCGTCCTGATTCACGCAACTCCATCAAAAACAGCATCCGGAAACTCGTGAAAAAAATTTCAGCGCGATCCAATGTCTGATCTATAGATACTAATGTTTTCACCCGTTACTCTAGGGCTGTCGTTGGAATGGCCCCGACCGGACACCGTCGACGTGTCGTCCCGATTCCGTCTACTCCATCAAAAACAGCCTCCGAAACTCGTGAAAAAAATTTCAGCGCGATCCAACTTCTGATCTATAGATACGGAACTTTTCACCCGTTACTCTAGGGCTGTCGGTGGAATGGCCCCGACCGGACACCGTCGACGTGTCGTCCAGATCATCGCAACTCCATCAAAAACAGCCTCCGGAAAACTCGTGAAAAAAATTTCAGCGCGATCCAACTGTCTGATCTATAGATACGAATGTTTTCACTTGTTACTCTAGGGCTGTCGGTGGAATGGCCCCCGACCGGACACCGTCGACGTGTCGTCCCGTTTCCAGGCTACTCCATCAAAACAGCCCCCGGAAACTCGTGAAAAAAGTTTCGACGCGATCCAACTGTCGGATCTATAGATACGGAACCTTTTCACCAGTTACTCTAGGGCTGTCGGTAGAACGGCCCCCGACAGGGACCACCGTCGAAGTGTCGTCCTGATTCCACGCAACTCCATCAAAAACAGCCTCCGAAAACTCGTGAAAAAAATTTCAGCGCGATCCAACTGTCTGATCTATACATACAGATCTTTTCACCGTTACCTCTAGGGCTTGTCGGCGCAATGGCCCCGACCGGAACCGTCGACGTGTGGTCCTGATTCACGCAACTCCATCAAAAACCAGCATCGGAAACTCGAGAAAAAAATTTCAGCGCGATCCAAATGTCTGATCTATAGATACTATGTTTCACCCGTTCCTCTAGGGCTGTCGTTGGAATGGCCCCGACCGGAACACCGTCGACGTGTCGTCCCCGATTCCCGTCTACTCCATCAAAAACAGCCTCTGAAAACTCGTGAAAAAAATTCAGCGCGATCCAACTTTCTGATCTATAGATACGGAACTTTTCACCCGTTACTCTAGGCTGTCGGTGGATGGCCCCGACCGGACACCGTCGACGTGTCGTCCAGATTTCATCGCAACTCCATCAAAAACAGCCTCCGGAAACTCGTGAAAAAATTTCAGCGCGATCCAACTGTCTGATCTATAGATACGAATGTTTTCACTCGTTACTCTAGGGCTGTCGGTGGAATGGCCCCCGACCGGACACCGTCGACGTGTCGTCCCGTTTCCAGGCTACTCCATCAAAAACAGCCCCCGGAAACTCGTGAAAAAAGTTTCGACGCGATCCAACTGTCGGATCTATAGATACGGACCTTTTCACCAGTTACTCTAGGGCTGTCGGTAGAACGGCCCCGACAGGACACCGTCGACGTGTCGTCCTGATTCCACGCAACTCCATCAAAAACAGCCTCCGAAAACTCGTGAAAAAAATTTCAGCGCGATCCAACTGTCTGATCTATACATACAGATCTTTTCACCCGTTACTCTAGGGCTGTCGGCGCAATGGCCCCGACCGGAACCGTCGACGTGTGGTCCTGATTCCACGCAACTCCATCAAAAACAGCATCCGGAAACTCGAGAAAAAAATTTCAGCGCGATCCAAATGTCTGATCTATAGATACTAATGTTTTCACCCGTTACTCTAGGGCTGTCGTTGGAATGGCCCCGACCGGACACCGTCGACGTGTCGTCCCGATTCCCGTCTACTCCATCAAAAACAGCCTCCGAAAACTCGTGAAAAAAATTTCAGCGCGATCCAACTTTCTGATCTATAGATACGGAACTTTTCACCCGTTACTCTAGGGCTGTCGGTGGAATGGCCCCGACCGGACACCGTCGACGTGTCGTCCAGATTCATCGCAACTCCATCAAAAACAGCCTCCGGAAACTCGTGAAAAAAATTTCAGCGCGATCCAACTGTCTGATCTATAGATACGAATGTTTTCACTTGTTACTCTAGGGCTGTCGGTGGAATGGCCCCGACCGGACACCGTCGACGTGTCGTCCCGTTTCCAGGCTACTCCATCAAAAACAGCCCCCGGAAACTCGTGAAAAAAGTTTCGACGCGATCCAACTGTCGGATCTATAGATACGGACCTTTTCACCAGTTACTCTAGGGCTGTCGGTAGAACGGCCCCGACAGGACACCGTCGACGTGTCGTCCTGATTCCACGCAACTCCATCAAAAACAGCCTCCGAAAAACTCGTGAAAAAAATTTCAGCGCGATCCAACTGTCTGATCTATACATACAGATCTTTTCACCCGTTACTCTAGGGCTGTCGGCGCAATGGCCCCGACCGGAACCGTCGACGTGTGGTCCTGATTCCACGCAACTCCATCAAAACAGCATCCGGAAACTCGAGAAAAAAATTTCAGCGCGATCCAAATGTCTGATCTATAGATACTAATGTTTTCACCCGTTACTCTAGGGCTGTCGTTGGAATGGCCCCGACCGGACACCGTCGACGTGTCGTCCCGATTCCCGTCTACTCCATCAAAAACAGCCTCCGAAAACTCGTGAAAAAATTTCAGCGCGATCCAACTTTCTGATCTATAGATACGGAACTTTTCACCCGTTACTCTAGGGCTGTCGGTGGAATGGCCCCGACCGGACACCGTCGACGTGTCGTCCAGATTCATCGCAACTCCATCAAAAACAGCCTCCGGAAACTCGTGAAAAAAATTTCAGCGCGATCCAACTGTCTGATCTATAGATACGAATGTTTTCACTCGTTACTCTAGGGCTGTCGGTGGAATGGCCCCGACCGGACACCGTCGACGTGTCGTCCCGTTTCCAGGCTACTCCATCAAAAACAGCCCCCGGAAACTCGTGAAAAAAGTTTCGACGCGATCCAACTGTCGGATCTATAGATACGGACCTTTTCACCAGTTACTCTAGGGCTGTCGGTAGAACGGCCCCGACAGGACACCGTCGACGTGTCGTCCTGATTCCACGCAACTCCATCAAAAACAGCCTCCGAAAACTCGTGAAAAAAATTTCAGCGCGATCCAACTGTCTGATCTATACATACAGATCTTTTCACCCGTTACTCTAGGGCTGTCGGCGCAATGGCCCCGACCGGAACCGTCGACGTGTGGTCCTGATTCCACGCAACTCCATCAAAAACAGCATCCGGAAACTCGAGAAAAAAATTTCAGCGCGATCCAAATGTCTGATCTATAGATACTAATGTTTTCACCCGTTACTCTAGGGCTGTCGTTGGAATGGCCCCCGACCGGACACCGTCGACGTGTCGTCCCGATTCCCGTCTACTCCATCAAAAACAGCCTCCGAAAACTCGTGAAAAAAATTTCAGCGCGATCCAACTTTCTGATCTATAGATACGGAACTTTTCACCCGTTACTCTAGGGCTGTCGGTGGAATGGCCCCGACCGGACACCGTCGACGTGTCGTCCAGATTCATCGCAACTCCATCAAAAACAGCCTCCGGAAACTCGTGAAAAAAATTTCAGCGCGATCCAACTGTCTGATCTATAGATACGAATGTTTTCACTTGTTACTCTAGGGCTGTCGGTGGAATGGCCCCGACCGGACACCGTCGACGTGTCGTCCCGTTTCCAGGCTACTCCATCAAAAACAGCCCCCGGAAACTCGTGAAAAAAGTTTCGACGCGATCCAACTGTCGGATCTATAGATACGGACCTTTTCACCAGTTACTCTAGGGCTGTCGGTAGAACGGCCCCGACAGGACACCGTCGACGTGTCGTCCTGATTCCACGCAACTCCATCAAAAACAGCCTCCGAAAACTCGTGAAAAAAATTTCAGCGCGATCCAACTGTCTGATCTATACATACAGATCTTTTCACCCGTTACTCTAGGGCTGTCGGCGCAATGGCCCCGACCGGAACCGTCGACGTGTGGTCCTGATTCCACGCAACTCCATCAAAAACAGCATCCGGAAACTCGAGAAAAAAATTTCAGCGCGATCCAAATGTCTGATCTATAGATACTAATGTTTTCACCCGTTACTCTAGGGCTGTCGTTGGAATGGCCCCGACCGGACACCGTCGACGTGTCGTCCCGATTCCCGTCTACTCCATCAAAAACAGCCTCCGAAAACTCGTGAAAAAAATTTCAGCGCGATCCAACTTTCTGATCTATAGATACGGAACTTTTCACCCGTTACTCTAGGGCTGTCGGTGGAATGGCCCCGACCGGACACCGTCGACGTGTCGTCCAGATTCATCGCAACTCCATCAAAAACAGCCTCCGGAAACTCGTGAAAAAAATTTCAGCGCGATCCAACTGTCTGATCTATAGATACGAATGTTTTCACTTGTTACTCTAGGGCTGTCGGTGGAATGGCCCCGACCGGACACCGTCGACGTGTCGTCCCGTTTCCAGGCTACTCCATCAAAAACAGCCCCCGGAAACTCGTGAAAAAAGTTTCGACGCGATCCAACTGTCGGATCTATAGATACGGACCTTTTCACCAGTTACTCTAGGGCTGTCGGTAGAACGGCCCCGACAGGACACCGTCGACGTGTCGTCCTGATTCCACGCAACTCCATCAAAAACAGCCTCCGAAAACTCGTGAAAAAAATTTCAGCGCGATCCAACTGTCTGATCTATACATACAGATCTTTTCACCCGTTACTCTAGGGCTGTCGGCGCAATGGCCCCGACCGGAACCGTCGACGTGTGGTCCTGATTCCACGCAACTCCATCAAAAACAGCATCCGGAAACTCGAGAAAAAAATTTCAGCGCGATCCAAATGTCTGATCTATAGATACTAATGTTTTCACCCGTTACTCTAGGGCTGTCGTTGGAATGGCCCCGACCGGACACCGTCGACGTGTCGTCCCGATTCCCGTCTACTCCATCAAAAACAGCCTCCGAAAACTCGTGAAAAAAATTTCAGCGCGATCCAACTTTCTGATCTATAGATACGGAACTTTTCACCCGTTACTCTAGGGCTGTCGGTGGAATGGCCCCGACCGGACACCGTCGATGTGTCGTCCAGATTCATCGCAACTCCATCAAAAACAGCCTCCGGAAACTAGTGAAAAAAATTTCAGCGCGATCCAACTGTCTGATCTATAGATACGAATGTTTTCACTTGTTACTCTAGGGCTGTCGGTGGAATGGCCCCGACCGGACACCGTCGACGTGTCGTCCCGTTTCCAGGCTACTCCATCAAAAACAGCCCCCAGAAACTCGTGAAAAAAGTTTCGACGCGATCCAATTGTCGGATCTATAGATACGGACCTTTTCACCAGTTACTCTAGGGCTGTCGGTAGAACGGCCCCGACAGGAGACCGTCGACGTGTCGTCCTGATTCCACGCAACTCCATCAAAAACAGCCTCCGAAAACTCGTGAAAAAAATTTCAGCGCGATCCAAATGTCTGATCTATAGATACTAATGTTTTCACCCGTTACTCTAGGGCTGTCGTTGGAATGGCCCCGACCGGACACCGTCGACGTGTCGTCCCGATTCCCGTCTACTCCATCAAAAACAGCCTCCGAAAACTCGTGAAAAAAATTTCAGCGCGATCCAACTTTCTGATCTATAGATACGGAACTTTTCACCCGTTACTCTAGGGCTGTTGGTGGAATGGCCCCGACCGGACACCGTCGACGTGTCGTCCAGATTCATCGCAACTCCATCAAAAACAGCCTCCGGAAACTCGTGAAAAAAATTTCAGCGCGATCCAACTGTCTGATCTATAGATACGAATGTTTTCACTTGTTACTCTAGGGCTGTCGGTGGAATGGCCCCGACCGGACACCGTCGACGTGTCGTCCCGTTTCCAGGCTACTCCATCAAAAACAGCCCCCGGAAACTCGTGAAAAAAGTTTCGACACGATCCAACTGTCGGATCTATAGATACGGACCTTTTCACCAGTTACTCTAGGGCTGTCGGTTAGAACGGCCCCGACAGGACACCGTCGACGTGTCGTCCTGATTCCACGCAACTCCATCAAAAACAGCCTCCGAAAACTCGTGAAAAAATTTCAGCGCGATCCAACTGTCTGATCTATACATACAGATCTTTTCACCCGTTACTCTAGGGCTGTCGGCGCAATGGCCCCGACCGGAACCGTCGACGTGTGGTCCTGATTCCACGCAACTCCATCAAAAACAGCATCCGGAAACTCGAGAAAAAAATTTCAGCGCGATCCAAATGTCTGATCTATAGATACTAATGTTTTCACCCGTTACTCTAGGGCTGTCGTTGGAATGGCCCCGACCGGACACCGTCGACGTGTCGTCCCGATTCCCGTCTACTCCATCAAAAACAGCCTCCGAAAACTCGTGAAAAAAATTTCAGCGCGATCCAACTTTCTGATCTATAGATACGGAACTTTTCACCCGTTACTCTAGGGCTGTCGGTGGAATGGCCCCGACCGGACACCGTCGATGTGTCGTCCAGATTCATCGCAACTCCATCAAAAACAGCCTCCGGAAACTAGTGAAAAAAATTTCAGCGCGATCCAACTGTCTGATCTATAGATACGAATGTTTTCACTTGTTACTCTAGGGCTGTCGGTGGAATGGCCCCGACCGGACACCGTCGACGTGTCGTCCCGTTTCCAGGCTACTCCATCAAAAACAGCCCCCAGAAACTCGTGAAAAAAGTTTCGACGCGATCCAACTGTCGGATCTATAGATACGGACCTTTTCACCAGTTACTCTAGGGCTGTCGGTAGAACGGCCCCGACAGGAGACCGTCGACGTGTCGTCCTGATTCCACGCAACTCCATCAAAAACAGCCTCCGAAAACTCGTGAAAAAAATTTCAGCGCGATCCAACTGTCTGATCTATACATACAGATCTTTTCACCCGTTACTCTAGGGCTGTCGGCGCAATGGCCCCGACCGGAACCGTCGATGTGTGGTCCTGATTCCACGCAACTCCATCAAAAACAGCATCCGGAAACTCGAGAAAAAAATTTCAGCGCGATCCAAATGTCTGATCTATAGATACTAATGTTTTCACCCGTTACTCTAGGGCTGTCGTTGGAATGGCCCCGACCGGACACCGTCGACGTGTCGTCCAGATTCATCGCAACTCCATCAAAAACAGCCTCCGGAAACTCGTGAAAAAAATTTCAGCGCGATCCAACTATCTGATCTATAGATACGAATGTTTTCACTTGTTACTCTAGGGCTGTCGGTGGAATGGCCCCGACCGGACACCGTCGACGTGTCGTCCCGTTTCCAGGCTACTCCATCAAAAACAGCCCCCGGAAACTCGTGAAAAAAGTTTCGACGCGATCCAACTGTCGGATCTATAGATACGGACCTTTTCACCAGTTACTCTAGGGCTGTCGGTAGAACGGCCCCGACAGGACACCGTCGACGTGTCGTCCTGATTCCACGCAACTCCATCAAAAACAGCCTCCGAAAACTCGTGAAAAAAATTTCAGCGCGATCCAACTGTCTGATCTATACATACAGATCTTTTCACCCGTTACTCTAGGGCTGTCGGCGCAATGGCCCCGACCGGAACCGTCGACGTGTGGTCCTGATTCCACGCAACTCCATCAAAAACAGCATCCGGAAACTCGAGAAAAAAATTTCAGCGCGATCCAAATGTCTGATCTATAGATACTAATGTTTTCACCCGTTACTCTAGGGCTGTCGTTGGAATGGCCCCGACCGGACACCGTCGACGTGTCGTCCCGATTCCCGTCTACTCCATCAAAAACAGCCTCCGAAAACTCGTGAAAAAAATTTCAGCGCGATCCAACTTTCTGATCTATAGATACGGAACTTTTCACCCGTTACTCTAGGGCTGTCGGTGGAATGGCCCCGACCGGACACCGTCGACGTGTCGTCCAGATTCATCGCAACTCCATCAAAAACAGCCTCCGGAAACTCGTGAAAAAAATTTCAGCGCGATCCAACTGTCTGATCTATAGATACGAATGTTTTCACTTGTTACTCTAGGGCTGTCGGTGGAATGGCCCCGACCGGACACCGTCGACGTGTCGTCCCGTTTCCAGGCTACTCCATCAAAAACAGCCCCCGGAAACTCGTGAAAAAAGTTTCGACGCGATCCAACTGTCGGATCTATAGATACGGACCTTTTCACCAGTTACTCTAGAGCTGTCGGTAGAACGGCCCCGACAGGACACCGTCGACGTGTCGTCCTGATTCCACGCAACTCCATCAAAAACAGCCTCCGAAAACTCGTGAAAAAAATTTCAGCGCAATCCAACTGTCTGATCTATACATACAGATCTTTTCACCCGTTACTCTAGGGCTGTCGGCGCAATGGCCCCGACCGGAACCGTCGATGTGTGGTCCTGATTCCACGCAACTCCATCAAAAACAGCATCCGGAAACTCGAGAAAAAAATTTCAGCGCGATCCAACTGTCTGATCTATACATACAGATCTTTTCACCCGTTACTCTAGGGCTGTCGGCGCAATGGCCCCGACCGGAACCGTCGATGTGTGGTCCTGATTCCACGCAACTCCATCAAAAACAGCATCCGGAAACTCGAGAAAAAAATTTCAGCGCGATCCAAATGTCTGATCTATAGATACTAATGTTTTCACCCGTTACTCTAGGGCTGTCGTTGGAATGGCCCCGACCGGACACCGTCGACGTGTCGTCCAGATTCATCGCAACTCCATCAAAAACAGCCTCCGGAAACTCGTGAAAAAAATTTCAGCGCGATCCAACTGTCTGATCTATAGATACGAATGTTTTCACTTGTTACTCTAGGGCTGTCGGTGGAATGGCCCCGACCGGACACCGTCGACGTGTCGTCCCGTTTCCAGGCTACTCCATCAAAAACAGCCCCCGGAAACTCGTGAAAAAAGTTTCGACGCGATCCAACTGTCGGATCTATAGATACGGACCTTTTCACCAGTTACTCTAGAGCTGTCGGTAGAACGGCCCCGACAGGACACCGTCGACGTGTCGTCCTGATTCCACGCAACTCCATCAAAAACAGCCTCCGAAAACTCGTGAAAAAAATTTCAGCGCGATCCAACTGTCTGATCTATACATACAGATCTTTTCACCCGTTACTCTAGGGCTGTCGGCGCAATGGCCCCGACCGGAACCGTCGATGTGTGGTCCTGATTCCACGCAACTCCATCAAAAACAGCATCCGGAAACTCGAGAAAAAAATTTCAGCGCGATCCAAATGTCTGATCTATAGATACTAATGTTTTCACCCGTTACTCTAGGGCTGTCGTTGGAATGGCCCCGACCGGACACCGTCGACGTGTCGTCCCGATTCCCGTCTACTCCATCAAAAACAGCCTCTGAAAACTCGTGAAAAAAATTTCAGCGCGATCCAACTGTCGGATCTATAGATACGGACCTTTTCACCCGTTACTCTAGGGCTGTCGGCGCAATGGCCCCGACCGGAACCGTCGACGTGTGGTCCTGATTCCACGCAACTCCATCAAAAACAGCATCTGGAAACTCGAGAAAAAAATTTCAGCGCGATACAAATGTCTGATCTATAGATACTAATGTTTTCACCCGTTACTCTAGGGCTGTCGTTGGAAGGGCCCCGACCGGACACCGTCGACGTGTCGTCCCGATTCCCGTCTACTCCATCAAAAACAGCCTCCGAAAACTCGTGAAAAAAATTTCAGCGCGATCCAACTTTCTGATCTATAGATACGGAACTTTTCACCCGTTACTCTAGGGCTGTCGGTGGAATGGCCC
The DNA here is from genome assembly GCA_018804465.1 of Populus tomentosa. NCBI lineage: Eukaryota > Viridiplantae > Streptophyta > Magnoliopsida > Malpighiales > Salicaceae > Populus > Populus tomentosa. Next base: position 10,951 of record JAAWWB010001829.1, on the reverse strand, counting down.
TGACCGGACACCGTCGACGTGTCGTCCAGATTCATCGCAACTCCATCAAAAACAGCCTCCGGAAACTCGTGAAAAAAATTTCAGCGCGATCCAACTGTCTGATCTATAGATACAAATATTTTCACTCGTTACTCTAGGGCTGTCGGTGGAATGGCCCCGACCGGACACCGTCGACGTGTCGTCCCGTTTCCAGGCTACTCCATCAAAAACAGCCTCCGGAAACTCGTGAAAAAAGTTTCAGCGCGATCCAACTTTCTGATCTATAGATACGGAACTTTTCACCCGTTACTCTAGGGCTGTCGGTGGAATGGCCCCGACCGGACACCGTCGACGTGTCGTCCAGATTCATCGCAACTCCATCAAAAACAGCCTCCGGAAACTCGTGAAAAAAATTTCAGCGCGATCCAACTGTCTGATCTATAGATACAAATATTTTCACTCGTTACTCTAGGGCTGTCGGTGGAATGGCCCCGACCGGACACCGTCGACGTGTCGTCCCGTTTCCAGGCTACTCCATCAAAAACAGCCTCCGGAAACTCGTGAAAAAAGTTTCAACGCGATCCAATTGTCGGATCTATAGATACGGACCTTTTCACCCGTTACTCTAGGGCTGTCGGTAGAACGGCCCCGACCGGACACCGTCGACGTGTCGTCCTGATTCCACGCATCTCCATCACAAACAGCCTCCGGAAACTCGTGAAAAAAATTTAAGCGCGATCCAACTGTCTGATCTATAGATACTAATGTTTTCACCCGTTACTCTAGGGCTGTCGGTGGAATGGCCACGACCGGACACCGTCGACGTGTCGTCCTGATTCCACGCAACTGCATCAAAAACAACCTCCGGAAACTCATGGAAAAAATTTCAGCGCGATCCAACGATCGGATCTATAGATACGGACCTTTTCACCCGTTACTCTAGGGCTGTCGGCAGAATGGCCCCGACCGAACACCGGCGACGTGTCGTCTCGATTCCACGCTACTCCATCAAAAACAGCCTACGGAAAATCGTGAAAAAAATTTCAGCGCGATCCAACGATCGGATCTATACATACAGATCTTTTCACCCGTTACTCTAGGGCTGTCGGCGCAATGGCCCCGACCGGAACCGTCGACGTGTGGTCCTGATTCCACGCAACTCCATCAAAAACAGCATCCGGAAACTCGAGAAAAAAATTTCAGCGCGATCCAAATGTCTGATCTATAGATACTAATGTTTTCACCCGTTACTCTAGGGTTGTCGTTGGAATGGCCCCGACCAGACACCGTCGACGTGTCGTCCCGATTCCCATCTACTCCATCAAAAACAGGCTCCGAAAACTCGTGAAAAAAATTTCAGCGCGATCCAACTTTCTGATCTATAGATACGGAACTTTTCACCCGTTACTCTAGGGCTGTCGGTGGAATGGCCCCGACCGGACACCGTCGACGTGTCGTCCAGATTCATCGCAACTCCATCAAAAACAGCCTCCGGAAACTCGTGAAAAAAATTTCAGCGCGATCCAACTGTCTGATCTATAGATACGAATGTTTTCACTTGTTACTCTAGGGCTGTCGGTGGAATGGCCCCGACCGGACACCGTCGACGTGTCGTCCCGTTTCCAGGCTACTCCATCAAAAACAGCCCCCGGAAACTCGTGAAAAAAGTTTCGACGCGATCCAACTGTCGGATCTATAGATACGGACCTTTTCACCAGTTACTCTAGAGTTGTCGGTAGAACGGCCCCGACAGGACACCGTCGACGTGTCGTCCTGATTCCACGCAACTCCATCAAAAACAGCCTCCGAAAACTCGTGAAAAAAATTTCAGCGCGATCCAACTGTCTGATCTATACATACAGATCTTTTCACCCGTTACTCTAGGGCTGTCGGCGCAATGGCCCCGACCGGAACCGTCGATGTGTGGTCCTGATTCCACGCAACTCCATCAAAAACAGCATCCGGAAACTCGAGAAAAAAATTTCAGCGCGATCCAAATGTCTGATCTATAGATACTAATGTTTTCACCCGTTACTCTAGGGCTGTCGTTGGAATGGCCCCGACCGGACACCGTCGACGTGTCGTCCCGATTCCCGTCTACTCCATCAAAAACAGCCTCCGAAAACTCGTGAAAAAAATTTCAGCGCGATCCAACTTTCTGATCTATAGATACGGAACTTTTCACCCGTTACTCTAGGGCTGTCGGTGGAATGGCCCCGACCGGACACCGTCGACGTGTCGTCCTGATTCCACGCAACTGCATCAAAAACAACCTCCGGAAACTCATGGAAAAAATTTCAGCGCGATCCAACGATCGGATCTATAGATACGGACCTTTTCACCCGTTACTCTAGGGCTGTCGGCAGAATGGCCCCGACCGAACACCGGCGACGTGTCGTCTCGATTCCACGCTACTCCATCAAAAACAGCCTACGGAAACTCGTGAAAAAAATTTCAGCGCGATCCAACGATCGGATCTATACATACAGATCTTTTCACCCGTTACTCTAGGGCTGTCGGCGCAATGGCCCCGACCGGAACCGTCGACGTGTGGTCCTGATTCCACGCAACTCCATCAAAAACAGCATCCGGAAACTCGAGAAAAAAATTTCAGCGCGATCCAAATGTCTGATCTATAGATACTAATGTTTTCACCCGTTACTCTAGGGTTGTCGTTGGAATGGCCCCGACCAGACACCGTCGACGTGTCGTCCCGATTCCCAACTACTCCATCAAAAACAGGCTCCGAAAACTCGTGAAAAAAATTTCAGCGCGATCCAACTTTCTGATCTATAGATACGGAACTTTTCACCCGTTACTCTAGGGCTGTCGGTGGAATGGCCCCGACCGGACACCGTCGACGTGTCGTCCAGATTCATCGCAACTCCATCAAAAACAGCCTCCGGAAACTCGTGAAAAAAATTTCAGCGCGATCCAACTGTCTGATCTATAGATACGAATGTTTTCACTTGTTACTCTAGGGCTGTCGGTGGAATGGCCTCGACCGGACACCGTCGACGTGTCGTCCCGTTTCCAGGCTACTCCATCAAAAACAGCCCCCGGAAACTCGTGAAAAAAGTTTCGACGCGATCCAACTGTCGGATCTATAGATACGGACCTTTTCACCAGTTACTCTAGAGCTGTCGGTAGAACGGCCCCGACAGGACACCGTCGACGTGTCGTCCTGATTCCACGCAACTCCATCAAAAACAGCCTCCGAAAACTCGTGAAAAAAATTTCAGCGCGATCCAACTGTCTGATCTATACATACAGATCTTTTCACCCGTTACTCTAGGGCTGTCGGCGCAATGGCCCCGACCGGAACCGTCGATGTGTGGTCCTGATTCCACGCAACTCCATCAAAAACAGCATCCGGAAACTCGAGAAAAAAATTTCAGCGCGATCCAAATGTCTGATCTATAGATACTAATGTTTTCACCCGTTACTCTAGGGCTGTCGTTGGAATGGCCCCGACCGGACACCGTCGACGTGTCGTCCCGATTCCCGTCTACTCCATCAAAAACAGCCTCCGAAAACTCGTGAAAAAAATTTCAGCGCGATCCAACTTTCTGATCTATAGATACGGAACTTTTCACCCGTTACTCTAGGGCTGTCGGTGGAATGGCCCCGACCGGACACCGTCGACGTGTCGTCCAGATTCATCGCAACTCCATCAAAAACAGCCTCCGGAAACTCGTGAAAAAAATTTCAGCGCGATCCAACTGTCTGATCTATAGATACGAATGTTTTCACTTGTTACTCTAGGGCTGTCGGTGGAATGGCCCCGACCGGACACCGTCGACGTGTCGTCCCGTTTCCAGGCTACTCCATCAAAAACAGCCCCCGGAAACTCGTGAAAAAAGTTTCGACGCGATCCAACTGTCGGATCTATAGATACGGACCTTTTCACCAGTTACTCTAGAGCTGTCGGTAGAACGGCCCCGACAGGACACCGTCGACGTGTCGTCCTGATTCCACGCAACTCCATCAAAAACAGCCTCCGAAAACTCGTGAAAAAAATTTCAGCGCGATCCAACTGTCTGATCTATACATACAGATCTTTTCACCCGTTACTCTAGGGCTGTCGGCGCAATGGCCCCGACCGGAACCGTCGATGTGTGGTCCTGATTCCACGCAACTCCATCAAAAACAGCATCCGGAAACTCGAGAAAAAAATTTCAGCGCGATCCAAATGTCTGATCTATAGATACTAATGTTTTCACCCGTTACTCTAGGGCTGTCGTTGGAATGGCCCCGACCGGACACCGTCGACGTGTCGTCCCGATTCCCGTCTACTCCATCAAAAACAGCCTCTGAAAACTCGTGAAAAAAATTTCAGCGCGATCCAACTGTCGGATCTATAGATACGGACCTTTTCACCCGTTACTCTAGGGCTGTCGGTGGAATGGCCCCGACCGGACACCGTCGACGTGTCGTCCCGTTTCCAGGCTACTCCATCAAAAACAGCCCCCGGAAACTCGTGAAAAAAGTTTCGACGCGATCCAACTGTCGGATCTATAGATACGGACCTTTTCACCAGTTACTCTAGAGCTGTCGGTAGAACGGCCCCGACAGGACACCGTCGACGTGTCGTCCTGATTCCACGCAACTCCATCAAAAACAGCCTCCGAAAACTCGTGAAAAAAATTTCAGCGCGATCCAACTGTCTGATCTATACATACAGATCTTTTCACCCGTTACTCTAGGGCTGTCGGCGCAATGGCCCCGACCGGACACCGTCGACGTGTCGTCCCGTTTCCAGGCTACTCCATCAAAAACAGCCCCCAGAAACTCGTGAAAAAAGTTTCGACGCGATCCAATTGTCGGATCTATAGATACGGACCTTTTCACCAGTTACTCTAGGGCTGTCGGTAGAACGGCCCCGACAGGAGACCGTCGACGTGTCGTCCTGATTCCACGCAACTCCATCAAAAACAGCCTCCGAAAACTCGTGAAAAAAATTTCAGCGCGATCCAAATGTCTGATCTATAGATACTAATGTTTTCACCCGTTACTCTAGGGCTGTCGTTGGAATGGCCCCGACCGGACACCGTCGACGTGTCGTCCCGATTCCCGTCTACTCCATCAAAAACAGCCTCCGAAAACTCGTGAAAAAAATTTCAGCGCGATCCAACTTTCTGATCTATAGATACGGAACTTTTCACCCGTTACTCTAGGGCTGTTGGTGGAATGGCCCCGACCGGACACCGTCGACGTGTCGTCCAGATTCATCGCAACTCCATCAAAAACAGCCTCCGGAAACTCGTGAAAAAAATTTCAGCGCGATCCAACTGTCTGATCTATAGATACGAATGTTTTCACTTGTTACTCTAGGGCTGTCGGTGGAATGGCCCCGACCGGACACCGTCGACGTGTCGTCCCGTTTCCAGGCTACTCCATCAAAAACAGCCCCCGGAAACTCGTGAAAAAAGTTTCGACACGATCCAACTGTCGGATCTATAGATACGGACCTTTTCACCAGTTACTCTAGGGCTGTCGGTAGAACGGCCCCGACAGGACACCGTCGACGTGTCGTCCTGATTCCACGCAACTCCATCAAAAACAGCCTCCGAAAACTCGTGAAAAAAATTTCAGCGCGATCCAACTGTCTGATCTATACATACAGATCTTTTCACCCGTTACTCTAGGGCTGTCGGCGCAATGGCCCCGACCGGAACCGTCGACGTGTGGTCCTGATTCCACGCAACTCCATCAAAAACAGCATCCGGAAACTCGAGAAAAAAATTTCAGCGCGATCCAAATGTCTGATCTATAGATACTAATGTTTTCACCCGTTACTCTAGGGCTGTCGTTGGAATGGCCCCGACCGGACACCGTCGACGTGTCGTCCCGATTCCCGTCTACTCCATCAAAAACAGCCTCCGAAAACTCGTGAAAAAAATTTCAGCGCGATCCAACTTTCTGATCTATAGATACGGAACTTTTCACCCGTTACTCTAGGGCTGTCGGTGGAATGGCCCCGACCGGACACCGTCGATGTGTCGTCCAGATTCATCGCAACTCCATCAAAAACAGCCTCCGGAAACTAGTGAAAAAAATTTCAGCGCGATCCAACTGTCTGATCTATAGATACGAATGTTTTCACTTGTTACTCTAGGGCTGTCGGTGGAATGGCCCCGACCGGACACCGTCGACGTGTCGTCCCGTTTCCAGGCTACTCCATCAAAAACAGCCCCCAGAAACTCGTGAAAAAAGTTTCGACGCGATCCAACTGTCGGATCTATAGATACGGACCTTTTCACCAGTTACTCTAGGGCTGTCGGTAGAACGGCCCCGACAGGAGACCGTCGACGTGTCGTCCTGATTCCACGCAACTCCATCAAAAACAGCCTCCGAAAACTCGTGAAAAAATTTCAGCGCGATCCAACTGTCTGATCTATACATACAGATCTTTTCACCCGTTACTCTAGGGCTGTCGGCGCAATGGCCCCGACCGGAACCGTCGATGTGTGGTCCTGATTCCACGCAACTCCATCAAAAACAGCATCCGGAAACTCGAGAAAAAAATTTCAGCGCGATCCAAATGTCTGATCTATAGATACTAATGTTTTCACCCGTTACTCTAGGGCTGTCGTTGGAATGGCCCCGACCGGACACCGTCGACGTGTCGTCCAGATTCATCGCAACTCCATCAAAAACAGCCTCCGGAAACTCGTGAAAAAAATTTCAGCGCGATCCAACTATCTGATCTATAGATACTAATGTTTTCACTTGTTACTCTAGGGCTGTCGGTGGAATGGCCACCGACCGGACACCGTCGACGTGTCGTCCCGTTTCCAGGCTACTCCATCAAAAACAGCCCCCGGAAACTCGTGAAAAAAGTTTCGACGCGATCCAACTGTCGGATCTATAGATACGGACCCTTTTCACCACTTACTCTAGGGCTGTCGGTAGAACGGCCCCGACAGGGACACCGTCGACGTGTCGTCCTGATTCCACGCAACTCCATCAAAAACAGCCTCCGAAAACTCGTGAAAAAATTTCAGCGCGATCCAACTGTCTGATCTATACATACAGATCTTTTCACCCGTTACTCTAGGGCTGTCGGCGCAATGGCCCCGACCGGAACCGTCGACGTGTGGTCCTGATTCCACGCAACTCCATCAAAAACAGCATCCGGAAACTCGAGAAAAAAATTTCAGCGCGATCCAAATGTCTGATCTATAGATACTAATGTTTTCACCCGTTACTCTAGGGCTGTCGTTGGAATGGCCCCGACCGGACACCGTCGACGTGTCGTCCCGATTCCCGTCTACTCCATCAAAAACAGCCTCCGAAAACTCGTGAAAAAATTTCAGCGCGATCCAACTTTCTGATCTATAGATACGGAACTTTTCACCCGTTACTCTAGGGCTGTCGGTGGAATGGCCCCGACCGGACACCGTCGACGTGTCGTCCAGATTCATCGCAACTCCATCAAAAACAGCCTCCGGAAACTCGTGAAAAAAGTTTCAGCGCGATCCAACTGTCTGATCTATAGATACGAATGTTTTCACTTGTTACTCTAGGGCTGTCGGTGGAATGGCCCCGACCGGACACCGTCGACGTGTCGTCCCGTTTCCCGGCTACTCCATCAAAAACAGCCCCCGGAAACTCGTGAAAAAAAGTTTCGACGCGATCCAACTGTCGGATCTATAGATACGGACCTTTTCACCAGGTACTCTAGAGGCTGTCGGTAGAACGGCCCCGACAGGACCACCGTCGACGTGTCGTCCTGATTCCACGCAACTCCATCAAAAACAGCCTCCGAAAACTCGTGAAAAAAATTTCAGCGCGAATCCAACTGTCTGATCTATACATACAGATCTTTTCACCCGTTACTCTAGGGCTGTCGGCGCAATGGCCCCGACCGGAACCGTCGATGTGTGGTCCTGATTCCACGCAACTCCATCAAAAACAGCATCCGGAAACTCGAGAAAAAAATTTTCAGCGCGATCCAAATGTCTGATCTATAGATACTAATGTTTTCACCCGTTACTCTAGGGCTTGTCGTGGAATGGCCCGACCGGACACGTCGACGGTCGTCCCTGATTCCACGTCTAACTCCATCAAAACAGCCTCCGGAAAACTCGTAGCAAAAATTTCAGCGCGATCCAACTTTCTGATCTATAGATACGGAACTGTTTTCACACGTTTACTCTCGGGCTGTCGTTGGCATGGCCCCGACCGGACACCGTCGACGTGTCGTCCCGATTCATCGCAACTCCATCAAAAACAGCCTCCGGACACTCGTGAAAAAAATTTCAGCGCGATCCAACTGTCTGATCTATAGATACGAATGTTTCACTTGTACTCTAGGGCTGTCGGTGGAATGGCCCCCGACCGGACACCGTCGACCGTGTGTCCCGTTTCCAGGCTACTCCATCAAAAACAGCCCGGAAACTCGTGAAAAAAGTTTCGACGCGATCCAACTGTCGGACTATAGATACGGAACCTTTTCACCAGTACTCTAGGGCTGTCGGTTAGAATGGCCCCGACCCGACGGACACCGTCGACGTGTCGTCTGATCCACGCCAACTCCATCAAAAACAGCCTCCGAAAACTCGTGAAAAAAATTTCAGCGCGATCCAACTGTCTGATCTATACATACAGATTTTTTCACCCGTTACTCTAGGGCTGTCGCGCAATGGCCCCGACCGGAACCGTCGATGTGTGGTCCTGATTCCACGCAACTCCATCACAAACAGCATCGGAAACCGAGAAGAAAAATTCAGCGCGATCCAAATGTCTGATCTATAGATACTAATGTTTTCACCCGTTACTCTAGGGCTGTCGTTGGAATGGCCCCGACCGGAACCGTCGACGTGTCGTCCCGATTCCCGTCTACTCCATCAAAAAACAGCCTCTGAAAACTCGTGAAAAAAATTCAGCGCGATCCAACTGTCGGATCTATAGATACGGACCTTTTCACCCGTTACTCTAGGGCTGTCGGCGCTAATGGCCCCGACCGGAACCGTCGACGTGTCGTCCGATTCCACGCAACTCCATCAAAAACAGCCTCCGGAAACTCGAGAAAAAAATTTCAGCGCGATCCAAATGTCTGATCTATAGATACTAATGTTTTCACCGTTACTCTAGGGCTGTCGTTGGAATGGCCCCGACCGGACACCGTCGACGTGTCGTCCGATTCCGCTACTCCATCAAAAACAGCCTCCGAAAACTCGTGAAAAAAATTTCAGCGCGATCCAACTGTCTGATCTATAGATACGGAACTTTTCACCCGTTACTCTAGGGCTGTCGGTGGAATGGCCCCGACCGGACACCGTCGACGTGTCGTCCTGATTCACGCAACTCCATCAAAAACAGCCTCCGGAAACTCGTGAAAAAAATTTCAGCGCGATCCAACTGTCTGATCTATAGATACAACTTTTCACCCGTTACTCTAGGGCTGTCGGTGGAATGGCCCCGACCGGACACCGTCGACGTGTCGTCCCGATTCCACGCAACTCCATCAAAAACAGCCTCCGGAAACTCGTGAAAAAAATTTCAGCGCGATCCAACTGTCTGATCTATAGATACGGACCTTTCACCCGTTACTCTAGGGCTGTCGGTGGAATGGCCCCGACCGGACACCGTCGACGTGTCGTCCTGATTCACGCAACTCCATCAAAAACAGCCTCCGGAAAACTCGTGAAAAAAATTTCAGCGCGATCCAACTGTCTGATCTATAGATACTAATGTTTTCACCCGTTACTCTAGGGCTGTCGGTGGAATGGCCCCGACCGGACACCGTCGACGTGTCGTCCGATTCCAGCATACTCCATCAAAAACAGCCTCCGGAAACTCGTGAAAAAAATTTCAGCGCGATCCAACTGTCTGATCTATAGATACGGAACTTTTCACCGTTACTCTAGGGCTGTCGGTGGGAATGGCCCCGACCGGACACCGTCGACGTGTCGTCCTGATTCCACGCAACTCCATCAAAAACAGCCTCCGGAAACTCGTGAAAAAAATTTCAGCGCGATCCAACTGTCTGATCTATAGATACGAATGTTTTCACCGTTACTCTAGGGCTGTCGGTGGAATGGCCCCGACCGGACACCGTCGACGTGTCGTCCTGATTCCACGCAACTCCATCAAAAACAGCCTCCGGAAACTCGTGAAAAAATTTCAGCGCGATCCAAACTGTGATCTATAGATACGGACCTTTTCACCAGTTACTCTAGGGCTGTCGGTAGAATGGCCCCGACGGACACCGTCGACGTGTCGTCTGATTCCACGCAACTCCATCAAAAACAGCCTCGGAAACTCGTGAAAAAAATTTCAGCGCGATCCAACTGTCTGATCTATAATACAGATCTTTTCACCCGTTACTCTAGGGCTGTCGGGCAATGGCCCCGACCGGAACGTCGACGTGTGGTCCTGATTCCACGCAACTCCATCAAAAACAGCATCCGGAAACTCGAGAAAAAATTTCAGCGCGATCAAATGTCTGATCTATAGATACTAATTTTCACCCGTTACTCTAGGGCTGTCGTTGGAATGGCCCCGACCGGACACCGTCGACGTGTCGTCCGATTCCCGTCTACTCCATCAAAAACAGCCTCCGAAAACTCGTGAAAAAAAATTTCAGCGCGATCCAACTTCTGATCTATAGATACGGAACTTTTCACCCGTTACTCTAGGGCTGTCGGTGGAATGGCCCCGACGGACACCGTCGACGTGTCGTCCAGATTCATCGCAACTCCATCAAAAACAGCCTCCGGAAACTCGTGAAAAAAATTTCAGCGCGATCCAACTGTCTGATCTATAGATACGAATGTTTTCACTTGTTACTCTAGGGCTGTCGGTGGAATGGCCCCGACCGGACACCGTCGACGTGTCGTCCCGTTTCCAGGCTACTCCATCAAAAACAGCCCCCGGAAACTCGTGAAAAAAAGTTTCGACGCGATCCAACTGTCGGATCTATAGATACGGACTTTTCACCAGTTACTCTAGGGCTGTCGGTAGA
>JAAWWB010001826.1:0-21516 GCA_018804465.1 Populus tomentosa | reverse complement strand
AAAAAAGTATGTGGATCTCTGTTTCTGATACTTGAAAGATAGTTTAAATGTTTTAAAATTATAAAAATAATTTATTAAAAAAATAAGGAGAATCTCTGTTTCTGATACTTGGAAGATGATTTAAAAGTTTTAAAATTAAAAAAAATAATTCTTTAAAAAAAGTATGCAGGATCTCAGTTTCTGATACTTGAAAGATGGTTTAATTATTTTAAAGTTCTACAAACAAATTTTTTTAAAAAGTAAGCAGGATCTCTGTTTCTGATACGTGAAAGATAATTTAAAAGTTTTAAAATTATAAAAATAAATTTTATAAAAAAGTATGTGGGATCTCTGTTTCAGATACTTGAATAATAGTTTCAATGTTTTAAAATTATAAAATAATTTTTTAAAAAAAGTAAGTAGAATCTCTGTTTCTGATACTTGGAAGATGATTTAAATGTTTTAAAATTAAAAAAATAATTCTTTAAAAAAAGTAAGCAGGATCTCAGTTTCTGATACTTGAAAGATGGTTTACTTATTTTAAAGTTCTACGAACAAATTTTTTTAAAAAGTAAGCAGGATCTCTGTTTCTGATACGTGAAAGATAATTTAAAAGTTTTAAAATTATAAAAATAAATTTTATAAAAAAGTATGTGTGATCTCTGTTTCAGATACTTGAATAATAGTTTCAATGTTTTAAAATTATAAAATAATTTTTTAAAAAAAGTAAGTAGAATCTCTGTTTCTGATACTTGGAAGATGATTTAAATGTTTTAAAATTAAAAAAGTAATTCTTTAAAAATAGTATGCAGGATCTCAGTTTCTGATACTTGAAAGATGGTTTACTTATTTTAAAGTTCTACAAACAAATTTTTTTAAAAAGTAAGCAGGATCTCTGTTTCTGATACGTGAAAGATAATTTAAAAGTTTTAAAATTATAAAAATAAATTTTATAAAAAAGTATGTGTGATCTCTGTTTCAGATACTTGAATAATAGTTTCAATGTTTTAAAATTATAAAATAATTTTTTTAAAAAAGTAAGTAGAATCTCTGTTTCTGATACTTGGAAGATGATTTAAATGTTTTAAAATTAAAAAAATAATTCTTTAAAAATAGTATGCAGGATCTCAGTTTCTGATACTTGAAAGATGGTTTAAATATTTTAAAATTATAAAAATAACTTATTAAAAAAGTAAGTAGAATCTCTGTTTCTGATAGTTGGAAGATGATTTAAAATGTTTTAAATTTAAAAAAATAATTCTTTAAAAATAGTATGCAGGTTCTCAGTTTCTGATACTTGAAAGATGGTTTAAATATTTTAAAATTATAAAAATAATTTATTAAAAAAATAGGTAGAATCTATGTTTCTGATACTTGGAAGATGATTTAAATGTTTTAAAATTAAAAAAATAATTCTTTAAAAAAAGGAAGCAGAATCTCAGTTTCTGATACTTGAAAGATGGTTTAATTATTGTAAAGTTCTACAAACAAATTTTTTTAAAAAGTAAGCAGGATCTCTGTTTCTGATACGTGAAAAATAATTTAAAAGTTTTAAAATTATAAAAATAAATTTTATAAACAAGTATGTGGGATCTCTGTTTCAGATACTTGAATAATAGTTTCAATGTTTTAAAATTATAAAATAATTTTTTAAAAAAAGTAAGTAGAATCTCTGTTTCTGATAGTTGGAAGATGATTTAAATGTTTTAAAATTAAAAAAATATTTCTTTAAAAATAGTATGCAGGATCTCAGTTTCTGATACTTGAAAGATGGTTTACTTATTTTAAAGTTCTACAAACAAATTTTTTTAAAAAGTAAGCAGGATCTCTGTTTCTGATACGTGAAAGATAATTTAAAAGTTTTAAAATTATAAAAATAAATTTTATAAAAAAGTATGTGTGATCTCTGTTTCAGATACTTGAATAATAGTTTCAATGTTTTAAAATTATAAAATAATTTTTTAAAAAAAGTAAGTAGAATCTCTGTTTCTGATAGTTGGAAGATGATTTAAATGTTTTAAAATTAAAAAAATAATTCTTTAAAAATAGTATGCAGGATCTCAGTTTCTGATACTTGAAAGATGGTTTAAATATTTTAAAATTATAAAAATAACTTATTAAAAAAATAAGTAGAATCTCTGTTTCTGATACTTGGAAGATGATTTAAATGTTTTAAAATTAAAAAAATAATTCTTTAAAAATAGTATGCAGGTTCTCAGTTTCTGATACTTGAAAGATGGTTTAATTATTTTAAAGTTCTACAAACAAATTTTTTTAAAAGTAAGGAGGATCTCTGTTTCTGATACGTGAAAGATAATTTAAAAGTTTTAAAATCATAAAAATAAATTTTATAAAAAAGTAAGTGGGATCTCTGTTTCAGATACTTGAATAATAGTTTCAATGTTTTAAAATTATAAAATAATTTTTTTAAAAAAGTAAGTAGAATCTCTGTTTCTGATAGTTGGAAGATGATTTAAATGTTTTAAAATTAAAAAAATAATTCTTTAAAAATAGTATGCAGGATCTCAGTTTCTGATACTTGAAAGATGGTTTAAATATTTTAAAATTGTAAAAATAACTTATTAAAAAAATAAGTAGAATCTCTGTTTCTGATAGTTGGAAGATGATTTAAATGTTTTAAAATTAAAAAAATATTTCTTTAAAAATAGTATGCAGGATCTCAGTTTCTGATACTTGAAAGCTGGTTTAAATATTATAAAAATAACTTATTAAAAAAATAAGTAAAATCTCTGTTTCTGATACTTGGAAGATGATTTAAATGTTTTAAAATTAAAAAAATAATTCTTTAAAAAAAGTAAGCAGGATCTCAGTTTCTGATACTTGAAAGATGGTTTACTTATTTTAAAGTTCTACGAACAAATTTTTTTAAAAAGTAAGCAGGATCTCTGTTTCTGATACGTGAAAGATAATTTAAAAGTTTTAAAATTATAAAAATAAATTTTATAAAAAAGTATGTGTGATCTCTGTTTCAGATACTTGAATAATAGTTTCAATGTTTTAAAATTATAAAATAATTTTTTAAAAAAAGTAAGTAGAATCTCTGTTTCTGATACTTGGAAGATGATTTAAATGTTTTAAAATTAAAAAAATAATTCTTTAAAAATAGTATGCAGGATCTCAGTTTCTGATACTTGAAAGATGGTTTAAATATTTTAAAATTATAAAAATAACTGTTTAAAAAAATAAGTAGAATCTCTGTTTCTGATACTTGGAAGATGATTTAAATGTTTTAAAATTAAAAAAATAATTCTTTAAAAAAAGTAAGCAGGATCTCAGTTTCTGATACTTGAAAGATGGTTTACTTATTTTAAAGTTCTACGAACAAATTTTTTTAAAAAGTAAGCAGGATCTCTGTTTCTGATACGTGAAAGATAATTTAAAAGTTTTAAAATTATAAAAATAAATTTTATAAAAAAGTATGTGTGATCTCTGTTTCAGATACTTGAATAATAGTTTAAATGTTTTAAAATTATAAAAATAATTTATTAAAAAAATAAGTAGAATCTCTGTTTCTGATACTTGGAAGATGATTTAAATGTTTTAAAATTAAAAAAGTAATTCTTTAAAAATAGTATGCAGGATCTCAGTTTCTGATACTTGAAAGATGGTTTACTTATTTTAAAGTTCTACAAACAAATTTTTTTAAAAAGTAAGCAGGATCTCTGTTTCTGATACGTGAAAGATAATTTAAAAGTTTTAAAATTATAAAAATAAATTTTATAAAAAAGTATGTGTGATCTCTGTTTCAGATACTTGAATAATAGTTTCAATGTTTTAAAATTATAAAATAATTTTTTAAAAAAAGTAAGTAGAATCTCTGTTTCTGATACTTGGAAGATGATTTAAATGTTTTAAAATTAAAAAAATAATTCTTTAAAAATAGTATGCAGGATCTCAGTTTCTGATACTTGAAAGATGGTTTAAATATTTTAAAATTATAAAAATAACTTATTAAAAAAGTAAGTAGAATCTCTGTTTCTGATAGTTGGAAGATGATTTAAAATGTTTTAAATTTAAAAAAATAATTCTTTAAAAATAGTATGCAGGTTCTCAGTTTCTGATACTTGAAAGATGGTTTAAATATTTTAAAATTATAAAAATAATTTATTAAAAAAATAGGTAGAATCTATGTTTCTGATACTTGGAAGATGATTTAAATGTTTTAAAATTAAAAAAATAATTCTTTAAAAAAAGGAAGCAGAATCTCAGTTTCTGATACTTGAAAGATGGTTTAATTATTGTAAAGTTCTACAAACAAATTTTTTTAAAAAGTAAGCAGGATCTCTGTTTCTGATACGTGAAAAATAATTTAAAAGTTTTAAAATTATAACAATAAATTTTATAAACAAGTATGTGGGATCTCTGTTTCAGATACTTGAATAATAGTTTCAATGTTTTAAAATTATAAAATATTTTTTTAAAAAAGTAAGTAGAATATCTGTTTCTGATACTTGGAAGATGATTTAAATGTTTTAAAATTAAAAAAATATTTCTTTAAAAATAGTATGCAGGATCTCAGTTTCTGATACTTGAAAGATGGTTTACTTATTTTAAAGTTCTACAAACAAATTTTTTTAAAAAGTAAGCAGGATCTCTGTTTCTGATACGTGAAAGATAATTTAAAAGTTTTAAAATTATAAAAATAAATTTTATAAAAAAGTTTGTGTGATCTCTGTTTCAGATACTTGAATAATAGTTTCAATGTTTTAAAATTATAAAATAATTTTTTAAAAAAAGTAAGTAGAATCTCTGTTTCTGATAGTTGGAAGATGATTTAAATGTTTTAAAATTAAAAAAATAATTCTTTAAAAATAGTATGCAGGATCTCAGTTTCTGATACTTGAAAGATGGTTTAAATATTTTAAAATTATAAAAATAACTTATTAAAAAAATAAGTAGAATCTCTGTTTCTGATACTTGGAAGATGATTTAAATGTTTTAAAATTAAAAAAATAATTCTTTAAAAATAGTATGCAGGTTCTCAGTTTCTGATACTTGAAAGATGGTTTAATTATTTTAAAGTTCTACAAACAAATTTTTTTTAAAAGTAAGGAGGATCTCTGTTTCTGATACGTGAAAGATAATTTAAAAGTTTTAAAATCATAAAAATAAATTTTATAAAAAAGTAAGTGGGATCTCTGTTTCAGATACTTGAATAATAGTTTCAATGTTTTAAAATTATAAAATAATTTTTTTAAAAAAGTAAGTAGAATCTCTGTTTCTGATAGTTGGAAGATGATTTAAATGTTTTAAAATTAAAAAAATAATTCTTTAAAAATAGTATGCAGGATCTCAGTTTCTGATACTTGAAAGATGGTTTAAATATTTTAAAATTGTAAAAATAACTTATTAAAAAAATAAGTAGAATCTCTGTTTCTGATAGTTGGAAGATGATTTAAATGTTTTAAAATTAAAAAAATAATTCTTTAAAAAAAGTAAGCAGGATCTCAGTTTCTGATACTTGAAAGATGGTTTACTTATTTTAAAGTTCTACAAACAAATTTTTTTAAAAAGTAAGCAGGATCTCTGTTTCTGATACGTGAAAGATAATTTAAAAGTTTTAAAATTATAAAAATAAATTTTATAAAAAAGTATGTGTGATCTCTGTTTCAGATACTTGAATAATAGTTTCAATGTTTTAAAATTATAAAATAATTTTTTAAAAAAAGTAAGTAGAATCTCTGTTTCTGATAGTTGGAAGATGATTTAAATGTTTTAAAATTAAAAAAATAATTCTTAAAAATAGTATGCAGGATCTCAGTTTCTGATACTTGAAAGATGGTTTAAATATTTTAAAATTATAAAAATAACTTATTAAAAAAATAAGTAGAATCTCTGTTTCTGATAGTTGGAAGATGATTTAAATGTTTTAAAATTAAAAAAATATTTCTTTAAAAATAGTATGCAGGATCTCAGTTTCTGATACTTGAAAGCTGGTTTAAATATTTTAAAATTATAAAAATAACTTATTAAAAAAATAAGTAGAATCTCTGTTTCTGATACTTGGAAGATGATTTAAATGTTTTAAAATTAAAAAATAATTCTTTAAAAAAAGTAAGCAGGATCTCAGTTTCTGATACTTGAAAGATGGTTTAATTATTTTAAAGTTCTACGAACAAATTTTTTTAAAAAGTAAGCAGGATCTCTGTTTCTGATACGTGAAAGATAATTTAAAAGTTTTAAAATTATAAAAATAAATTTTATAAAAAAGTATGTGTGATCTCTGTTTCAGATACTTGAATAATAGTTTCAATGTTTTAAAATTATAAAATAATTTTTTAAAAAAAGTAAGTAGAATCTCTGTTTCTGATACTTGGAAGATGATTTAAATGTTTTAAAATTAAAAAAAATAATTCTTTAAAAATAGTATGCAGGATCTCAGTTTCTGATACTTGAAAGATGGTTTAAATATTTTAAAATTATAAAAATAACTGTTTAAAAAAATAAGTAGAATCTCTGTTTCTGATACTTGGAAGATGATTTAAATGTTTTAAAATTAAAAAAATAATTCTTTAAAAAAAGTAAGCAGGATCTCAGTTTCTGATACTTGAAAGATGGTTTACTTATTTTAAAGTTCTACAAACAAATTTTTTTAAAAAGTAAGCAGGATCTCTGTTTCTGATACGTGAAAGATAATTTAAAAGTTTTAAAATTATAAAAATAAATTTTATAAAAAAGTATGTGTGATCTCTGTTTCAGATACTTGAATAATAGTTTCAATGTTTTAAAATTATAAAATAATTTTTTAAAAAAAGTAAGTAGAATCTCTGTTTCTGATACTTGGAAGATGATTTAAATGTTTTAAAATTAAAAAAATAATTCTTTAAAAAAGTAAGCAGGATCTCAGTTTCTGATACTTGAAAGATGGTTTAATTATTTTAAAGTTCTACAAACAAATTTTTTTAAAAAGTAAGCAGGATCTCTGTTTCTGATACGTGAAAGATAATTTAAAAGTTTTAAAATTATAAAAATAAATTTTATAAAAAAGTATGTGTGATCTCTGTTTCAGATACTTGAATAATAGTTTCAATGTTTTAAAATTATAAAATAATTTTTTTAAAAAAGTAAGTAGAATCTCTGTTTCTGATACTTGGAAGATGATTTAAATGTTTTAAAATTAAAAAAATAATTCTTTAAAAAAAGGAAGCAGAATCTCAGTTTCTGATACTTGAAAGATGGTTTAATTATTGTAAAGTTCTACAAACAAATTTTTTTAAAAAGTAAGCAGGATCTCTGTTTCTGATACGTGAAAAATAATTTAAAAGTTTTAAAATTATAAAAATAAATTTTATAAACAAGTATGTGGGATCTCTGTTTCAGATACTTGAATAATAGTTTCAATGTTTTAAAATTATAAAATATTTTTTTAAAAAAGTAAGTAGAATATCTGTTTCTGATACTTGGAAGATGATTTAAATGTTTTAAAATTAAAAAAATATTTCTTTAAAAATAGTATGCAGGATCTCAGTTTCTGATACTTGAAAGATGGTTTACTTATTTTAAAGTTCTACGAACAAATTTTTTTAAAAAGTAAGCAGGATCTCTGTTTCTGATACGTGAAAGATAATTTAAAAGTTTTAAAATTATAAAAATAAATTTTATAAAAAAGTTTGTGTGATCTCTGTTTCAGATACTTGAATAATAGTTTCAATGTTTTAAAATTATAAAATAATTTTTTAAAAAAAGTAAGTAGAATCTCTGTTTCTGATAGTTGGAAGATGATTTAAATGTTTTAAAATTAAAAAAAATAATTCTTTAAAAATAGTATGCAGGATCTCAGTTTCTGATACTTGAAAGATGGTTTAAATATTTTAAAATTATAAAAATAACTTATTAAAAAAATAAGTAGAATCTCTGTTTCTGATACTTGGAAGATGATTTAAATGTTTTAAAAATAAAAAAATAATTCTTTAAAAATAGTATGCAGGTTCTCAGTTTCTGATACTTGAAAGATGGTTTAATTCTTTTAAAGTTCTACAAACAAATTTTTTTTAAAAGTAAGGAGGATCTCTGTTTCTGATACGTGAAAGATAATTTAAAAGTTTTAAAATCATAAAAATAAATTTTATAAAAAAGTAAGCGGGATCTCTGTTTCAGATACTTGAATAATAGTTTCAATGTTTTAAAATTATAAAATAATTTTTTAAAAAAAGTAAGTAGAATCTCTGTTTCTGATAGTTGGAAGATGATTTAAATGTTTTAAAATTAAAAAAATAATTCTTTAAAAATAGTATGCAGGATCTCAGTTTCTGATACTTGAAAGATGGTTTAAATATTTTAAAATTGTAAAAATAACTTATTAAAAAAATAAGTAGAATCTCTGTTTCTGATAGTTGGAAGATGATTTAAATGTTTTAAAATTAAAAAAATATTTCTTTAAAAATAGTATGCAGGATCTCAGTTTCTGATACTTGAAAGCTGGTTTAAATATTATAAAAATAACTTATTAAAAAAATAAGTAAAATCTCTGTTTCTGATACTTGGAAGATGATTTAAATGTTTTAAAATTAAAAAAATAATTCTTTAAAAAAAGTAAGCAGGATCTCAGTTTCTGATACTTGAAAGATGGTTTACTTATTTTAAAGTTCTACGAACAAATTTTTTTAAAAAGTAAGCAGGATCTCTGTTTCTGATACGTGAAAGATAATTTAAAAGTTTTAAAATTATAAAAATAAATTTTATAAAAAAGTATGTGTGATCTCTGTTTCAGATACTTGAATAATAGTTTCAATGTTTTAAAATTATAAAATAATTTTTTAAAAAAAGTAAGTAGAATCTCTGTTTCTGATAGTTGGAAGATGATTTAAATGTTTTAAAATTAAAAAAAATAATTCTTTAAAAATAGTATGCAGGATCTCAGTTTCTGATACTTGAAAGATGGTTTAAATATTTTAAAATTATAAAAATAACTTATTAAAAAAATAAGTAGAATCTCTGTTTCTGATACTTGGAAGATGATTTAAATGTTTTAAAATTAAAAAAATAATTCTTTAAAAAAAGTAAGCAGGATCTCAGTTTCTGATACTTGAAAGATGGTTTACTTATTTTAAAGTTCTACAAACAAATTTTTTTAAAAAGTAAGCAGGATCTCTGTTTCTGATACGTGAAAGATAATTTAAAAGTTTTAAAATTATAAAAATAAATTTTATAAAAAAGTATGTGTGATCTCTGTTTCAGATACTTGAATAATAGTTTCAATGTTTTAAAATTATAAAATAATTTTTTAAAAAAAGTAAGTAGAATCTCTGTTTCTGATACTTGGAAGATGATTTAAATGTTTTAAAATTAAAAAAAATAATTCTTTAAAAATAGTATGCAGGATCTCAGTTTCTGATACTTGAAAGATGGTTTAAATATTTTAAAATTATAAAAATAACTTATTAAAAAAATAAGTAGAATCTCTGTTTCTGATACTTGGAAGATGATTTAAATGTTTTAAAATTAAAAAAATAATTCTTTAAAAATAGTATGCAGGATCTCAGTTTCTGATACTTGAAAGATGGTTTAAATATTTTAAAATTATAAAAATAACTTATTAAAAAAATAAATAGAATCTCTGTTTCTGATACTTGGAAGATGATTTAAATGTTTTAAAATTAAAAAAATAATTCTTTAAAAATAGTATGCAGGTTCTCAGTTTCTGATACTTGAAAGATGGTTTAATTGTTTTAAAGTTCTACAAACAAATTTTTTTTAAAAGTAAGGAGGATCTCTGTTTCTGATATGTGAAAGATAATTTAAAAGTTTTAAAATCATAAAAATAAAAAAAGTAAGTGGGATCTCTGTTTCAGATACTTGAATAATAGTTTCAATGTTTTAAAATTATAAAATAATTTTTTTAAAAAAGTAAGTAGAATCTCTGTTTCTGATAGTTGGAAGATGATTTAAATGTTTTAAAATTAAAAAAATAATTCTTAAAAATAATGTGCAGGATCTCAGTTTCTGATACTTGAAAGATGGTTTAAATATTTTAAAATTATAAAAATAACTTATTAAAAAAATAAGTACAATCTCTGTTTCTGATACTTGAAAAATAGTTTAAATGTTTTAATGTTATAAAAATAATTTTTTTTAAAAAAAAAGTAATAAGGATCTCTGTTTCTTATACTTGAAAGGTGGTTTAAATGTTTAAAATTATAAAAATAAGTTATTAAAAAAATAAGTAGAATCTTTGTTTCTGATACTTGGAAGATGATTTAAATGTTTTAAAATTAAAAAAATAATTCTTAAAAATAGTATGCAGGTACTCAGTTCTGATACTTGAAAGATGGTTTAATTATTTTAAAGTTCTACAAACAAATTGTTTAAAAAAGTAAGCAGGATCTCTGTTTCTGATTCTTGAAAGATGGTTTACTTATTTTAAAGTTCTACAAACAAATTTTTTTTAAAAGTAAGGAGGATCTCTGTTTCTGATACGTGAAAGATAATTTAAAAGTTTTAAAATCATAAAAATAAATTTTATAAAAAAGTAAGCGGGATCTCTGTTTCAGATACTTGAATAATAGTTTCAATGTTTTAAAATTATAAAATAATTTTTTAAAAAAAGTAAGTAGAATCTCTGTTTCTGATAGTTGGAAGATGATTTAAATGTTTTAAAATTAAAAAAAATAATTCTTTAAAAATAGTATGCAGGATCTCAGTTTCTGATACTTGAAAGATGGTTTAAATATTTTAAAATTATAAAAATAACTTATTAAAAAAATAAGTAGAATCTCTGTTTCTGATACTTGGAAGATGATTTAAATGTTTTAAAAATAAAAAAATAATTCTTTAAAAATAGTATGCAGGTTCTCAGTTTCTGATACTTGAAAGATGGTTTAATTCTTTTAAAGTTCTACAAACAAATTTTTTTTAAAAGTAAGGAGGATCTCTGTTTCTGATACGTGAAAGATAATTTAAAAGTTTTAAAATCATAAAAATAAATTTTATAAAAAAGTAAGTGGGATCTCTGTTTCAGATACTTGAATAATAGTTTCAATGTTTTAAAATTATAAAATAATTTTTTTAAAAAAGTAAGTAGAATCTCTGTTTCTGATAGTTGGAAGATGATTTAAATGTTTTAAAATTAAAAAAATAATTCTTTAAAAATAGTATGCAGGATCTCAGTTTCTGATACTTGAAAGATGGTTTAAATATTTTAAAATTGTAAAAATAACTTATTAAAAAAATAAGTAGAATCTCTGTTTCTGATAGTTGGAAGATGATTTAAATGTTTTAAAATTAAAAAAATAATTCTTTAAAAATAGTATGCAGGTTCTCAGTTTCTGATACTTGAAAGATGGTTTAATTATTTTAAAGTTCTACAAACAAATTTTTTTTAAAAGTAAGGAGGATCTCTGTTTTTGATACGTGAAAGATAATTTAAAAGTTTTAAAATCATAAAAATAAATTTTATAAAAAAGTATGTGTGATCTCTGTTTCAGATACTTGAATAATAGTTTCAATGTTTTAAAATTATAAAATAATTTTTTAAAAAAAGTAAGTAGAATCTCTGTTTCTGATAGTTGGAAGATGATTTAAATGTTTTAAAATTAAAAAAAATAATTCTTTAAAAATAGTATGCAGGATCTCAGTTTCTGATACTTGAAAGATGGTTTAAATATTTTAAAATTATAAAAATAACTTATTAAAAAAATAAGTAGAATCTCTGTTTCTGATACTTGGAAGATGATTTAAATGTTTTAAAATTAAAAAAATAATTCTTTAAAAATAGTATGCAGGATCTCAGTTTCTGATACTTGAAAGATGGTTTAAATATTTTAAAATTATAAAAATAACTTATTAAAAAAATAAATAGAATCTCTGTTTCTGATACTTGGAAGATGATTTAAATGTTTTAAAATTAAAAAAATAATTCTTTAAAAATAGTATGCAGGTTCTCAGTTTCTGATACTTGAAAGATGGTTTAATTGTTTTAAAGTTCTACAAACAAATTTTTTTTAAAAGTAAGGAGGATCTCTGTTTCAGATACGTGAAAGATAATTTAAAAGTTTTAAAATTATAAAAATAAATTTTATAAAAAAGTATGTGTGATCTCTGTTTCAGATACTTGAATAATAGTTTCAATGTTTTAAAATTATAAAATAATTTTTTAAAAAAAGTAAGTAGAATCTCTGTTTCTGATACTTGGAAGATGATTTAAATGTTTTAAAATTAAAAAAATAATTCTTTAAAAATAGTATGCAGGATCTCAGTTTCTGATACTTGAAAGATGGTTTAAATATTTTAAAATTATAAAAATAACTTATTAAAAAAATAAGTAGAATCTCTGTTTCTGATACTTGGAAGATGATTTAAATGTTTTAAAATTAAAAAAATAATTCTTTAAAAATAGTATGCAGGTTCTCAGTTTCTGATACTTGAAAGATGGTTTAATTATTTTAAAGTTCTACAAACAAATTTTTTTTAAAAGTAAGGAGGATCTCTGTTTCTGATACGTGAAAGATAATTTAAAAGTTTTAAAATCATAAAAATAAATTTTATAAAAAAGTATGTGTGATCTCTGTTTCAGATACTTGAATAATAGTTTCAATGTTTTAAAATTATAAAATAATTTTTTAAAAAAAGTAAGTAGAATCTCTGTTTCTGATACTTGGAAGATGATTTAAATGTTTTAAAATTAAAAAAAATAATTCTTTAAAAATAGTATGCAGGATCTCAGTTTCTGATACTTGAAAGATGGTTTAAATATTTTAAAATTATAAAAATAACTTATTAAAAAAATAAGTAGAATCTCTGTTTCTGATACTTGGAAGATGATTTAAATGTTTTAAAATTAAAAAAATAATTCTTTAAAAATAGTATGCAGGTTCTCAGTTTCTGATACTTGAAAGATGGCTTAATTATTTTAAAGTTCTACAAACAAATTTTTTTTAAAAGTAAGGAGGATCTCTGTTTTTGATACGTGAAAGATAATTTAAAAGTTTTAAAATCATAAAAATAAATTTTATAAAAAAGTATGTGTGATCTCTGTTTCAGATACTTGAATAATAGTTTCAATGTTTTAAAATTATAAAATAATTTTTTAAAAAAAGTAAGTAGAATCTCTGTTTCTGATACTTGGAAGATGATTTAAATGTTTTAAAATTAAAAAAATAATTCTTTAAAAATAGTATGCAGGATCTCAGTTTCTGATACTTGAAAGATGGTTTAAATATTTTAAAATTATAAAAATAACTTATTAAAAAAATAAGTAGAATCTCTGTTTCTGATACTTGGAAGATGATTTAAATGTTTTAAAATTAAAAAAATAATTCTTTAAAAATAGTATGCAGGTTCTCAGTTTCTGATACTTGAAAGATGGTTTAATTATTTTAAAGTTCTACAAACAAATTTTTTTTAAAAGTAAGGAGGATCTCTGTTTTTGATACGTGAAAGATAATTTAAAAGTTTTAAAATCATAAAAATAAATTTTATAAAAAAGTATGTGTGATCTCTGTTTCAGATACTTGAATAATAGTTTCAATGTTTTAAAATTATAAAATAATTTTTTAAAAAAAGTAAGTAGAATCTCTGTTTCTGATACTTGGAAGATGATTTAAATGTTTTAAAATTAAAAAAAATAATTCTTTAAAAATAGTATGCAGGATCTCAGTTTCTGATACTTGAAAGATGGTTTAAATATTTTAAAATTATAAAAATAACTTATTAAAAAAATAAGTAGAATCTCTGTTTCTGATACTTGGAAGATGATTTAAATGTTTTAAAATTAAAAAAATAATTCTTTAAAAATAGTATGCAGGTTCTCAGTTTCTGATACTTGAAAGATGGTTTAATTATTTTAAAGTTCTACAAACAAATTTTTTTTAAAAGTAAGGAGGATCTCTGTTTTTGATACGTGAAAGATAATTTAAAAGTTTTAAAATCATAAAAATAAATTTTATAAAAAAGTAAGCGGGATCTCTGTTTCAGATACTTGAATAATAGTTTCAATGTTTTAAAATTATAAAATAATTTTTTTAAAAAAATAAGTAGAATCTCTGTTTCTGATACTTGGAAGATGATTTAAATGTTTTAAAATTAAAAAAATAATTCTTTAAAAATAGTATGCAGGATCTCAGTTTCTGATACTTGAAAGATGGTTTAAATATTTTAAAATTATAAAAATAACTTATTAAAAAAATAAGTAGAATCTCTGTTTCTGATACTTGGAAGATGATTTAAATGTTTTAAAATTAAAAAAATAATTCTTTAAAAATAGTATGCAGGTTCTCAGTTTCTGATACTTGAAAGATGGTTTACTTATTTTAAAGTTCTACGAACAAATTTTTTTAAAAAGTAAGCAGGATCTCTGTTTCTGATACGTGAAAGATAATTTAAAAGTTTTAAAATTATAAAAATAAATTTTATAAAAAAGTATGTGTGATCTCTGTTTCAGATACTTGAATAATAGTTTCAATGTTTTAAAATTATAAAATAATTTTTTAAAAAAGTAAGTAGAATCTCTGTGTCTGATACTTGGAAGATGATTTAAATGTTTTAAAATTAAAAAATAATTCTTTAAAAATAGTATGCAGGATCTCAGTTTCTGATACTTGAAAGATGGTTTAAATATTTTAAAATTATAAAAATAACTTATTAAAAAATAAGTAGAATCTCTGTTTCTGATACTTGGAAGATGATTTAAATGTTTTAAAATTAAAAAAATAATTCTTTAAAAATAGTATGCAGGTTCTCAGTTTCTGATACTTGAAAGATGGCTTAATTATTTTAAAGTTCTACAAACAAATTTTTTTTAAAAGTAAGGAGGATCTCTGTTTTTGATACGTGAAAGATAATTTAAAAGTTTTAAAATCATAAAAATAAATTTTATAAAAAAGTAAGCGGGATCTCTGTTTCAGATACTTGAATAATAGTTTCAATGTTTCAAAATTATAAAATAATTTTTTAAAAAAAGTAAGTAGAATCTCTGTTTCTGATAGTTGGAAGATGATTTAAATGTTTTAAAATTAAAAAAAATAATTCTTTAAAAATAGTATGCAGGATCTCAGTTTCTGATACTTGAAAGATGGTTTAAATATTTTAAAATTATAAAAATAACTTATTAAAAAAATAAGTAGAATCTCTGTTTCTGATACTTGGAAGATGATTTAAATGTTTTAAAATTAAAAAAATAATTCTTTAAAAAAAGTAAGCAGGATCTCAGTTTCTGATACTTGAAAGATGGTTTACTTATTTTAAAGTTCTACAAACAAATTTTTTTAAAAAGTAAGCAGGATCTCTGTTTCTGATACGTGAAAGATAATTTAAAAGTTTTAAAATTATAAAAATAAATTTTATAAAAAAGTATGTGTGATCTCTGTTTCAGATACTTGAATAATAGTTTCAATGTTTTAAAATTATAAAATAATTTTTTAAAAAAAGTAAGTAGAATCTCTGTTTCTGATACTTGGAAGATGATTTAAATGTTTTAAAATTAAAAAAAATAATTCTTTAAAAATAGTATGCAGGATCTCAGTTTCTGATACTTGAAAGATGGTTTAAATATTTTAAAATTATAAAAATAACTGTTTAAAAAAATAAGTAGAATCTCTGTTTCTGATACTTGGAAGATGATTTAAATGTTTTAAAATTAAAAAAATAATTCTTTAAAAAAAGTAAGCAGGATCTCAGTTTCTGATACTTGAAAGATGGTTTACTTATTTTAAAGTTCTACGAACAAATTTTTTTAAAAAGTAAGCAGGATCTCTGTTTCTGATACGTGAAAGATAATTTAAAAGTTTTAAAATTATAAAAATAAATTTTATAAAAAAGTATGTGTGATCTCTGTTTCAGATACTTGAATAATAGTTTCAATGTTTTAAAATTATAAAATAATTTTTTTAAAAAAGTAAGTAGAATCTCTGTTTCTGATACTTGGAAGATGATTTAAATGTTTTAAAATTAAAAAAATAATTCTTTAAAAAAAGTAAGCAGGATCTCAGTTTCTGATACTTGAAAGATGGTTTACTTATTTTAAAGTTCTACAAACAAATTTTTTTAAAAAGTAAGCAGGATCTCTGTTTCTGATACGTGAAAGATAATTTAAAAGTTTTAAAATTATAAAAATAAATTTTATAAAAAAGTATGTGTGATCTCTGTTTCAGATACTTGAATAATAGTTTCAATGTTTTAAAATTATAAAATAATTTTTTAAAAAAAGTAAGTAGAATCTCTGTTTCTGATACTTGGAAGATGATTTAAATGTTTTAAAATTAAAAAAATAATTCTTTAAAAATAGTATGCAGGATCTCAGTTTCTGATACTTGAAAGATGGTTTAAATATTTTAAAATTATAAAAATAACTTATTAAAAAAGTAAGTAGAATCTCTGTTTCTGATAGTTGGAAGATGATTTAAAATGTTTTAAATTTAAAAAAATAATTCTTTAAAAATAGTATGCAGGTTCTCAGTTTCTGATACTTGAAAGATGGTTTAAATATTTTAAAATTATAAAAATAATTTATTAAAAAAATAGGTAGAATCTATGTTTCTGATACTTGGAAGATGATTTAAATGTTTTAAAATTAAAAAAATAATTCTTTAAAAAAAGGAAGCAGAATCTCAGTTTCTGATACTTGAAAGATGGTTTAATTATTGTAAAGTTCTACAAACAAATTTTTTTAAAAAGTAAGCAGGATCTCTGTTTCTGATACGTGAAAAATAATTTAAAAGTTTTAAAATTATAAAAATAAATTTTATAAACAAGTATGTGGGATCTCTGTTTCAGATACTTGAATAATAGTTTCAATGTTTTAAAATTATAAAATATTTTTTTAAAAAAGTAAGTAGAATATCTGTTTCTGATAGTTGGAAGATGATTTAAATGTTTTAAAATTAAAAAAATATTTCTTTAAAAATAGTATGCAGGATCTCAGTTTCTGATACTTGAAAGATGGTTTACTTATTTTAAAGTTCTACAAACAAATTTTTTTAAAAAGTAAGCAGGATCTCTGTTTCTGATACGTGAAAGATAATTTAAAAGTTTTAAAATTATAAAAATAAATTTTATAAAAAGTTTGTGTGATCTCTGTTTCAGATACTTGAATAATAGTTTCAATGTTTTAAAATTATAAAATAATTTTTTAAAAAAGTAAGTAGAATCTCTGTTTCTGATAGTTGGAAGATGATTTAAATGTTTTAAAATTAAAAAAATAATTCTTTAAAAATAGTATGCAGGATCTCAGTTTCTGATACTTGAAAGATGGTTTAAATATTTTAAAATTATAAAAATAACTTATTAAAAAAATAAGTAGAATCTCTGTTTCTGATACTTGGAAGATGATTTAAATGTTTTAAAATAAAAAAAATAATTCTTTAAAAATAGTATGCAGGATCTCAGTTTCTGATACTTGAAAGATGGTTTAATTATTTTAAAGTTCTACAAACAAATTTTTTTTAAAAGTAAGGAGGATCTCTGTTTCTGATACGTGAAAGATAATTTAAAAGTTTTAAAATCATAAAAATAAATTTTATAAAAAAGTAAGCGGGATCTCTGTTTCAGATACTTGAATAATAGTTTCAATGTTTTAAAATTATAAAATAATTTTTTTAAAAAAGTAAGTAGAATCTCTGTTTCTGATAGTTGGAAGATGATTTAAATGTTTTAAAATTAAAAAAATAATTCTTTAAAAATAGTATGCAGGATCTCAGTTTCTGATACTTGAAAGATGGTTTAAATATTTTAAAATTGTAAAAATAACTTATTAAAAAAATAAGTAGAATCTCTGTTTCTGATAGTTGGAAGATGATTTAAATGTTTTAAAATTAAAAAAATATTTCTTTAAAAATAGTATGCAGGATCTCAGTTTCTGATACTTGAAAGCTGGTTTAAATATTATAAAAATAACTTATTAAAAAAATAAGTAAAATCTCTGTTTCTGATACTTGGAAGATGATTTAAATGTTTTAAAATTAAAAAAATAATTCTTTAAAAAAAGTAAGCAGGATCTCAGTTTCTGATACTTGAAAGATGGTTTACTTATTTTAAAGTTCTACGAACAAATTTTTTTAAAAAGTAAGCAGGATCTCTGTTTCTGATACGTGAAAGATAATTTAAAAGTTTTAAAATTATAAAAATAAATTTTATAAAAAAGTATGTGTGATCTCTGTTTCAGATACTTGAATAATAGTTTCAATGTTTTAAAATTATAAAATAATTTTTTAAAAAAGTAAGTAGAATCTCTGTTTCTGATACTTGGAAGATGATTTAAATGTTTTAAAATTAAAAAAAATAATTCTTTAAAAATAGTATGCAGGATCTCAGTTTCTGATACTTGAAAGATGGTTTAAATATTTTAAAATTATAAAAATAACTTATTAAAAAAATAAGTAGAATCTCTGTTTCTGATACTTGGAAGATGATTTAAATGTTTTAAAATTAAAAAAATAATTCTTTAAAAATAGTATGCAGGTTCTCAGTTTCTGATACTTGAAAGATGGCTTAATTATTTTAAAGTTCTACAAACAAATTTTTTTTAAAAGTAAGGAGGATCTCTGTTTTTGATACGTGAAAGATAATTTAAAAGTTTTAAAATCATAAAAATAAATTTTATAAAAAAGTAAGCGGGATCTCTGTTTCAGATACTTGAATAATAGTTTCAATGTTTTAAAATTATAAAATAATTTTTTAAAAAAAGTAAGTAGAATCTCTGTTTCTGATAGTTGGAAGATGATTTAAATGTTTTAAAATTAAAAAAATAATTCTTTAAAAATAGTATGCAGGATCTCAGTTTCTGATACTTGAAAGATGGTTTAAATATTTTAAAATTATAAAAATAACTTATTAAAAAAATAAGTAGAATCTCTGTTTCTGATACTTGGAAGATGATTTAAATGTTTTAAAATTAAAAAAATAATTCTTTAAAAAAAGTAAGCAGGATCTCAGTTTCTGATACTTGAAAGATGGTTTAATTATTTTAAAGTTCTACAAACAAATTTTTTAAAAACGTAAGCAGGATCTCTGTTTCTGATACGTGAAAGATAATTTAAAAGTTTTAAAATTATAAAAATAAATTTTATAAAAAAGTATGTGTGATCTCTGTTTCAGATACTTGAATAATAGTTTCAATGTTTTAAAATTATAAAATAATTTTTTTAAAAAAGTAAGTAGAATCTCTGTTTCTGATAGTTGGAAGATGATTTAAATGTTTTAAAATTAAAAAAATAATTCTTTAAAAATAGTATGCAGGATCTCAGTTTCTGATACTTGAAAGATGGTTTAAATATTTTAAAATTATAAAAATAACTTATTAAAAAAATAAGTAGAATCTCTGTTTCTGATACTTGGAAGATGATTTAATGTTTTAAAATTAAAAAATAATTCTTTAAAAATAGTATGCAGGATCTCAGTTTCTGATACTTGAAAGATGGTTTAAATATTTTAAAATTATAAAAATAACTTATTAAAAAAATAAATAGAATCTCTGTTTCTGATACTTGGAAGATGATTTAAATGTTTTAAAATTAAAAAAATAATTCTTTAAAAATAGTATGCAGGTTCTCAGTTTCTGATACTTGAAAGATGGTTTAATTGTTTTAAAGTTCTACAAACAAATTTTTTTTAAAAGTAAGGAGGATCTCTGTTTCTGATATGTGAAAGATAATTTAAAAGTTTTAAAATCATAAAAATAAATTTTATAAAAAAGTAAGTGGGATCTCTGTTTCAGATACTTGAATAATAGTTTCAATGTTTTAAAATTATAAAATAATTTTTTTAAAAAAGTAAGTAGAATCTCTGTTTCTGATAGTTGGAAGATGATTTAAATGTTTTAAAATTAAAAAAATAATTCTTAAAAATAGTATGCAGGATCTCAGTTTCTGATACTTGAAAGATGGTTTAAATATTTTAAAATTATAAAAATAACTTATTAAAAAAATAAGTACAATCTCTGTTTCTGATACTTGAAAAATAGTTTAAATGTTTTAATGTTATAAAAATAATTTTTTTTAAAAAAAAAAGTAATAAGGATCTCTGTTTCTTATACTTGAAAGGTGGTTTAAATGTTTAAAATTATAAAAATAAGTTATTAAAAAAATAAGTAGAATCTCTGTTTCTGATACTTGGAAGATGATTTAAATGTTTTAAAATTAAAAAAATAATTCTTAAAAATAGTATGCAGGTACTCAGTTCTGATACTTGAAAGATGGTTTAATTATTTTAAAGTTCTACAAACAAATTGTTTAAAAAAGTAAGCAGGATCTCTATTTCTGATTCTTGAAAGATGGTTACTTATTTTAAAGTTCTACAAACAAATTTTTTTTAAAAGTAAGGAGGATCTCTTGTTTCTGATACGTGAAAGATAATTTAAAAGTTTTAAAATCATAAAAATAAATTTTATAAAAAGTAAGCGGGATCTCTGTTTCAGATACTTGAATAATAGTTTCAATGTTTTAAATTATAAAATAATTTTTTAAAAAAATTAAGTAGAATCTCTGTTTCTGATAGTTGGAAGATGATTTAAATGTTTTAAAATTAAAAAAATAATTCTTTAAAAATAGTATGCAGGATCTCAGTTTCTGATACTTGAAAGATGGTTTAAATATTTTAAAATTATAAAAATAACTTATTAAAAAAATAAGTAGAATCTCTGTTTCTGATAGTTGGAAGATGATTTAAATGTTTTAAAATTAAAAAAATATTTCTTTACAAATAGTATGCAGGATCTCAGTTTCTGATACTTGAAAGATGGTTTAAATATTTTAAAATTATAAAAATAACTTATTAAAAAAATAAGTAGAATCTCTCTTTCTGATACTTGGAAGATGATTTAAATGTTTTAAAATTATAAAAATAATTCTTAAAAATAGTATGCAGGTACTCAGTTCTGATACTTGAAAGATGGTTTTAACTTCATTTTAAAGTTCTACAAACAAATTGTTTTAAAAAAGTAAGCAGGATCTCTGTTTCTGCTTCTTGAAAGATGGTTTACTTATTTTAAAAGTCTACAAACAAATTTTTTTTAAAGTAAGGAGGATCTCTGTTTCTGATACGTGAAAGATAATTTAAAAAGTTTTAAAATCATAAAAATAAATTTTATAAAAAGTAAGCGGGATCTTCTGTTTACAGATACTTGAATAATAGTTTCAATATTTTAAAATTATAAAATAATTTTTTTAAAAAAGTAAGTAGAATCTCTGTTTCTGATACTTGGAAGATGATTTAAATGTTTTAAAATTAAAAAATAATTCTTTAAAATAGTATGCAGGATCTCAGTTTCTGATACTTGAAAAGATGGTTTTAAATATTTTAAACATTATAAAAATAACTTATTAAAAAACTAAGTAGAATCTCTGTTTCTGATAGTTGGAAGATGATTTAAATGTTTTAAAATTAAAAAAATATTTCTTTACAAAAAGTATGCAGGATCTCAGTTTCTGATACTTGAAGATTTTAAATATTTTAAAATTATAAAATAATTATTAAAAAAATAAGTAGAATCTCTTTCTGATACTTGGAAGATGATTTAATGTTTTAAAATTAAAAAATAATTCTTAAAAATAGTATGCAGGTACTCAGTTCTGATACTTGAAAGATGGT
>JAAWWB010001115.1:0-25180 GCA_018804465.1 Populus tomentosa | reverse complement strand
AAGTCGGAATAACACGAAACTCACCTAGTCAAAGCGTTTCGCGTTTGCGGAAAGATAGTCTGAGGTAGAAAAGTAGCAGAAGCATACATGCTCAAGAGGGACCACTCACTCTAATTCAAAAAGGCAACTGAATTTCACCAACCACGGGGCATCCAATTCGGAATTGCAGCGAAACCTAACTCACGGAGTCAAAGCTTTTGTCCGTTTGCGAAAGAAATCTGGGTAGAAAAGTAGCAGAAGCATACATGCTCAAGAGGGATCACCCCGAGATTCAAAGGAAACTGAATTTCGGCAACCGTGGCATCGACGTCCGGAATGCCAGCGAACACTCACCGAGTCAAAGCGTTTCGCCGTTTGAGGAAGAAAGTCTGATGTAGAACAAGTAGCGGAAGCATACATGCTCAAGAGGGATCACCCGAAATTCAAAGGCAACTGAATTTCGGCAACCGGGGCATCGAAGTCGGAATGCCGCGAAACTCACCGAGTCAAAGCGTTTCGCCGTTTGAGGAAGAAGTATGATGTAGAAAAAGTAGCAGAAGGATACATGCTCACTAGGGATCACCCGAAATTCAAAGGCTACTGAATTTCAGCAACCGGGGCATCGAAGTCGGAATGCCGCGAAACTCACCGAGTCAAAGCGTTTCGCCGTTTGAGGAAGAAGTATGATGTAGAACAAGTAGCAGAAGCATACATGCTTCAAGATGGATCACCCCCAAATTCAAAGGCAAACTGATTTCGACAACCGGGGCAACGAATTCGGAATGCGTGGAAAAGTCACAGAATCAAAGCGTTTCGCCGTTTGCCGAACGAAGTCTGATGTAGACCAAGTAGCAGAAAGCATACATGCTCAACAGGGATCACCCGAAATTCATAGGCACCTCAATTTCGGCAACCGGGGCAAGGAAGTCGGAATGCTTCGAAACTCACCGAGTCAAAGCGTTTCACCGTTTGCGGAAGAATTCTGATGTAGAAGAAGTAGCAGAAGCACACATGCTCAAGAGGGATCACCCCAAATTAAAAAGGCAATTGAATTTCGGCAACCGGGGCATCGAAGTCGGAATGCCGCGAAACTCACCAAGTCAAAGTGTTTCGCCGTTTGCGGAAGAAGTCTGATGTAGAACAAGTAGCAGAAGCATACATGCTCAAGAGGGATCACCCGAAATTCAAAGGCAACTGAATTTCGGCAACCGGGGCATCGAAGTCGGAATGCCGCGAAACTCACCGAGTCAAAGCGTTTCGCCGTTTGCGGAAGAAGTCTGATGTAGAAAAGTAGCAGAAGCATACATGCTCAAGAGGGATCACCCGAAATTCAAAGGCAACTGAATTTCGGCAACCGGGGCATCGAAGTCGGAATGCCGCGAAACTCACCGAGTCAAAGCGTTTCGCCGTTTGCGGAAGAAGTCTGATGTAGAACAAGTAGCAGAAGCATACATGCTCAAGAGGGATCACCCGAAATTCAAAGGCAACTGAATTTCGGCAACCGGGGCATCGAAGTCGGAATGCCGCGAAACTCACCGAGTCAAAGCGTTTCGCCGTTTGCGGAAGAAAGTCTGATGTAGAACAAGTAGCAGAAGCATACATGCTCAAGAGGGATCACCCGAAATTCAAAGGCAACTGAATTTCGGCAACCGGGGCATCGAAGTCGGAATGCCGCGAAACTCACCGAGTCAAAGCGTTTCGCCGTTTGCGGAAGAAAGTATGATGTAGAACAAGTAGCAGAAGCATACATGCTCAAGAGGGATCACCCGAAATTCAAAGGCAACTGAATTTCGGCAACCGGGGCATCGAAGTCGGAATGCCGCGAAAGTCACCGAGTCAAAGCGTTTCGCCGTTTGCGGAAGAAAGTATGATGTAGAACAAGTAGCAGAAGCATACATGCTCAAGAGGGATCACCCGAAATGCAAAGGCAACTGAATTTCGGCAACCGGGGCATCGAAGTCGGAATGCCGCGAAACTCATCGAGTCAAAGCGTTTCGCCGTTTGCGGAAGAAAGTATGATGTAGAACAAGTAGCAGAAGCATACATGCTCAAGAGGGATCACCCGAAATTCAAAGGCAACTGAATTTCGGCAACCGGGGCATCGAAGTCGGAATGCCTGCGAAACTCACCGAGTCAAAGCGTTTCGCCGTGTGCGGAAGAAAGTATGATGTAGAACAAGTAGCAGAAGCATACATGCTCAAGAGGGATCACCCGAAATTCAAAGGCAACTGAATTTCGGCAACCGGGGCATCGAAGTCGGAATGCCGCGAAACTCACCGAGTCAAAGCGTTTCGCCGTTTGCCGAAGAAGTATGATGTAGAACAAGTAGCAGAAGCATACATGCTCAAGAGGGATCACCTGAAATTGAAATGCAACTGAATTTCGGCAACCTGGGCATCGAAGTCGTAATGCCACGAAACTCACCGAGTCAAAGCGTTTCGCCATTTGCGGAAGAAGTCTGATGTAGAAGAAGTAGCAGAAGCACACATGCTCAAGAGGGATCACACCAAATTAAAAAGGCAATTGAATTTCGGCAACCGGGGCATCGAAGTCGGAATGCCGCGAAACTCACCAAGTCAAAGTGTTTCGCCATTTGCGGAAGAAGTCTGATGTAGAACAAGTAGCAGAAGTATACATGCGCAAGAGGGATCACCCGCAATTCAAAAGCAACTGAATTTCGGCAACCGGGGCATCGATGTTGGAATGCCGCGAAACTCACCGAGTCAAAGCGTTTCGCCGTTTGCGGAAGAAAGTCTGATGTAGAACAAGTAGCAGAAGCATACATGATCAAGAGGGATCACCCGGAATTCAAAGGCAACTGAATTTCGGCAACCGGGGCATCGAAGTCCGAATGCCGCGAAACTCACCGAGTCAAAGCGTTTCGCCGTTTGCGGAAGAAAGTATGATGTAGAACAAGTAGCAGAAGCATACATGCTCAAGAGGGATCACCCGAAATTCAAAGGCAACTGAAGTTTGGCAACTGGGGCATCGAAGTCGGAATGCCGCAAAAGTCACCGAGTCAAAGCGTTTCGCCGTTTGCCGAAGAAGTATGATGTAGAACAAGTAGCAGAAGCATCCATGCTCAAGAGGGATCACCTGAAATTGAAATGCAACTGAATTTCGGCAACCTGGGCATCGAAGTCGTAATGCCACGAAACTCAACGAGTCAAAGCGTTTCGCCATTTGCGGAAGAAGTCTGATGTAGAAGAAGTAGCAGAAACACACATGCTCAAGAGGGATCACACCAAATTAAAAAGGCAATTGAATTTCGGCAACCGGGGCATCGAAGTCGGAATGCCGCGAAACTCACCAAGTCAAAGTGTTTCGCCATTTGCGGAAGAAGTCTGATGTAGAACAAGTAGCAGAAGTATACATGCGCAAGAGGGATCACCCGCAATTCAAAAGCAACTGAATTTCGGCAACCGGGGCATCGATGTTGGAATGCCGCGAAACTCACCGAGTCAAAGCGTTTTGCCGTTTGCGGAAGAAAGTCTGATGTAGAACAAGTAGCAGAAGCATACATGATCAAGAGGGATCACCCGGAATTCAAAGGCAACTGAATTTCGGCAACCGGGGCATCGAAGTCCGAATGCCGCGAAACTCACCGAGTCAAAGCGTTTCGCCGTTTGCGGAAGAAGTCTGATGTAGAACAAGTAGCAGAAGCACACATGCTCAAGAGGGATCACCCGAAATCAAAGGCAACTGAATTTCGGCAACCGGGGCATCGAAGGCGGAATGTCGCGAAAGTCACCGAGTCAAAGCGTTTCGCCGTTTGCCGAAGAAGTCTGAGGTAGAAAAGTAGCAGAAGCATACATGCTCAAGATGGATTACCCGAAATTGAAATGCAACTGAATTTCGGCAACCGGGGCATCGAATGCGGAATGCCGCGAAAGTCATCGAGTCAAAGCGTTTCGCTGTTTGCGGAAGAAAGTATGATGTAGAACAAGTAGCAGAAGCATACATGCTCAAGAGGGATCACCCGAAATTCAAAGGCAACTGAATTTCGGCAACCGGGGCATCGAAGTCGGAATGCCGCGAAACTCACCGAGTCAAAGCGTTTCGCCGTTTGCGGAAGAAAGTATGATGTAGAACAAGTAGCAGAAGCATACATGCTCAAGAGGGATCACCCGAATTCAAAGGCAACTGAATTTCGGCAACCGGGGCATCGAAGTCGGAATGCCTCGAAACTCACCGAGTCAAAGCGTTTCGCCGTTTGCGGAAGAAAGTCTGATGTAGAACAAGTAGCAGAAGCATACATGCTCAAGAGGGATCACCCGAAATTCAAAGGCAACTGAATTTCGGCAACCGGGGCATCGAAGTCGGAATGCCGCGAAACTCACCGAGTCAAAGCGTTTCGCCGTTTGCGGAAGAAAGTATGATGTAGAACAAGTAGCAGAAGCATACATGCTCAAGAGGGATCACCCGAAATTCAAAGGCAACTGAAGTTCGGCAACTGGGGCATCGAAGTCGGAATGCCGCGAAACTCACCGAGTCAGAGCGTTTCGCCGTTTGCGGAAGAAGTATGATGTAGAACAAGTAGCAGAAGCATACATGCTCAAGAGGGATCACCCGAAATTGAAATGCAACTGAATTTCGGCAACCGGGGCATCGAAGTCGGAATGCCGCGAAACTCACCGAATCAAAGCATTTCGCCGTTTGCGGAAGAAAGTCTGATGTAGAACAAGTAGCAGAAGCATACATGCTCAAGAGGGATCACCCGAAATTCAAAGGCAACTAAATTTCGGCAACCGGGCATCGAATTCGGATTGCCGCGAAACTCACCGAGTCAAAGCGGTTTCGCCGTTTGCGGAAGAAGTCTGATGTAGAACAAGTAGAAAAGGCATACATGCTCAAGAGGGATCACCCGCAATTCAAAGGCAACTGAAATTCGGCAACCGGGGCATCGAATTCGGATTGCCGCGAAACTCACCGAGTCAAAGCGGTTCGCCGTTTGCGGAAGAAAGTCTGATGTAGAACAAGTAGAAAAGCATAGCATGCTCATGAGGGATCACCCGCAATTCAAAGGCAACTGAATTTCGGCAACCGGGGCATCGAAGTCGGAATGCCGCGAAACTAACCGAGTCAAAGCTGTTTCGACCGTTTGTGGAAGAAGTCTGATGTAGAACAAGTAGCAGAAGCATACATGCTCAAGAGGGATCACCCGAAAATCAAACGCAACTGAATTTCGGCAACCGGGGCATCGAATTCGGATTGCCGCGAAACTCACCGAGTCAAAGCGTTTCGCCGTTTGCGGAAGAAGTCTGATGTAGAACAAGTAGAAAAGCATACATGCTCAAGAGGGATCACCCGAAATTCAAAGGCAACTGAATTTCGGCAACCGGGGCATCGAAAGTCGGAATGCCGCGAAACTCACCGAGTCAAAGCGTTTCGACCGTTTGCTGGAAGAAGTCTGATGTAGAACAAGTAGCAGAAGCATACATGCTCAAGAGGGATCACCCGAAATTCAAAGGCAACTGAATTTCGGCAACCCGGGCATCGAATTCGGATTGCCGCGAAACTCACCGAGTCAAAGCGGTTCGCCGTTTGCGGAAGAAAGTCTGATGTAGAACAAGTAGAAAAAGCATACATGCTCAAGAGGGATCACCCGCAATTCAAAGGCAACTGAATTTTGGCAACCGGGGCATCGAAATCGGAATGCCGCGAAACTAACCGAGTCAAAGCGTTTGACCGTTTGTGGAAGAAGTCTGATGTAGAACAAGTAGCAGAAGCATACATGCTCAAGAGGGATCACCCGAAATTCAAAGGCAACTGAATTTCGGCAACCGGGGCATCGAATTCGGATTGCCGCGAAACTCACCGAGTCAAAGCGTTTCGCCGTTTGCGGAAGAAAGTATGATGTAGAACAAGTAGAAAAAGCATACATGCTCAAGAGGGATCACCCGAAATTCAAAGGCAACTGAATTTCGGCAACCGGGGCATCGAAGTCGGAATGCCGCGAAACTCACCGAGTCAAAGCGTTTGGCCATTTGCGGAAGAAGTCTAATGGAGAACAAGTAGCAGAAGCATACATGCTCAACACGGATCACCCGAAAATCAAAGGCAACTGAATTTCGGCAACCGGGGCATCGAAGTCGGAATGCCGCGAAACTCACCGAGTCAAAGCGTTTCGCCGTTTGCGGAAGAAAGTATGATGTAGAACAAGTAGAAGAAGCATACATGCTCAAGAGGGATCACCCGAAATTCAAAGGCAACTGAATTTCGGCAACCGGGGCATAGAAGTCGGAATGCCGCGAAACTCACCGAGTCAAAGCGTTTCGCCGTTTGCGGAAGAAAGTATGATGTAGAACAAGTAGCAGAAGCATACATGCTCAAGAGGGATCACCCGAAATGAAAAGGCAACTGAATTTCGGCAACCGGGGCATCGAAGTCGGAATGCCGCGAAACTCACCGAGTCAAAGCGTTTCGCCGTTTGCGGAAGAAGTCTGATGTAGAACAAGTAGCAGAAGCATACATGCTCAAGAGGGATCACCCGAAATTCAAAGGCAGCTGAATTTCAGCAACCGGGGCATCGAAGTCGGAATGCCGCGAAACTCACCGAGTCAAAGCGGTTTGCCGTTTCCGGAAGAAAGTCTGATGTAGAACAAGTAGCAGAAGCATACATGCTCAAGAGGGATCACCCGAAATTCAAAGGCAACTAGATTTCGGCAACCGGGGCATCAAAGTCGGAATGCCGCGAAACTCACCGAGTCAAAGCGTTTCGCCATTTGCGAAAGAAGTCTGATGTAGAACAAGTAGCAGAAGCATACATGCTCAAGAGGGATCACCCGAAATTCAAAGGCAACTGAATTTCGGCAACCGGGGCATCGAAGTCGGAATGCCGCGAAACTCACCGAGTCAAAGCGTTTCGCCGGTTGGCGGAAGAAGTCTGATGTAGAACAAGTAGCAGAAGCATACATGCTCAAGAGGGATCACCCGAAATTCAAAGGCAACTGAATTTCGGCAACCGGGGCATCGAAGTTGGAATGCCGCGAAACTCACCGAGTCAAAGCGTTTTGCCGTTTGCGGAAGAAAGTCTGATGTAGAACAAGTAGCAGAAGCATACATGATCAAGAGGGATCACCCGAAATTCAAAGGCAACTGAATTTCGGCAACCGGGGCATCGAAGTCGGAATGCCGCGAAACTCACCGAGTCAAAGCGTTTCGCCGTTTGCGGAAGAAGTCTGATGTAGAACAAGTAGCAGAAGCACACATGCTCAAGAGGGATCACCCGAAATTCAAAGGCAACTGAATTTCGGCAACCGGGGCATCGAAGGCGGAATGTCGCGAAAGTCACCGAGTCAAAGCATTTCGCCGTTTGCCGAAGAAGTCTGAGGTAGAAAAGTAGCAGAAGCATACATGCTCAAGATGGATACCCGAAATTGAAATGCAACTGAATTTCGGCAACCGGGGCATCGAATGCGGAATGCCGCGAAAGTCATCGAGTCAAAGCGTTTCGCTGTTTGCGGAAGAAAGTATGATGTAGAACAAGTAGCAGAAGCATACATGCTGAAGAGGGATCACCCGAAGTCCAAAGGCAACTGAATTTCGGCAACTGGGGCATCGAAGTCGGAATGGTGCGAAAGTCACCGAGTGAAAGCGTTTCACTGTTTGCGGAAGAAAGTCTGATGTAGAACAAGTAGCAGAAGCATACATGCTGAAGAGGGATCACCCGAAGTTCAAAGGCAACTGAATTTCGGCAACTGGGGCATCGAAGTCGGAATGCTGCGAAAGTCACCGAGTGAAAGCGTTTCCCTGTTTGCGGAAGAATGTCTAATGTAGAACAAGTAGTAGAAGCATACATGCTCAAGAGGGATCACCCGAAATTAAAAGGCAACTGAATTTCGGCAACCGGGGCATCGAAGTCGGAATGTCGCAAAAGTCACCGAGTCAAAGCGTTTCGCCGTTTGCCGAAGAAGTTTGAGGTAGAAAAGTAGCAGAAGCATACATGCTCAAGATGGATTACCCGAAATTGAAATGCAACTGAATTTCGGCAACCGGGGCATCGAATGCGGAATGCCGCCAAAGTCATCGAGTCAAAGCGTTTCGCTGTTTGCGGAAGAAAGTATGATGTAGAACAAGTAGCAGAAGCATACATGCTGAAGAGGGATCACCCGAAGTTCAAAGGCAACTGAATTTTGGCAACTGGGGCATCGAAGTCGGAATGCTGCGAAAGTCACCGAGTGAAAGCGTTTCACTGTTTGCGGAAGAAAGTCTGATGTAGAACAAGTAGCAGAAGCATACATGCTGAAGAGGGATCACCCGAAGTTCAAAGGCAACTGAATTTCAGCAACTGGGGCATCGAAGTCGGAATGCTGCGAAAGTCACCGAGTGAAAGCGTTTCACTGTTTGCGGAAGAAAGTCTGATGTAGAACAAGTAGCAGAAGCATACATGCTCAAGAGGGATCACCCGAAATTAAAAGGCAACTGAAGTTCGGCAACTGGGGCATCGAAGTCGGAATGCCGCAAAAGTCACCGAGTCAGAGCGTTTCGCCGTTTGCCGGAGAAGTATGATGTAGAACAAGTAGCAGAAGCATCCATGCTCAAGAGGGATCACCTGAAATTGAAATGCAACTGAATTTCGGCAACCGGGGCATCGAAGTCGGAATGCCGCGAAACTCCCCGAATCAAAGCATTTCGCCGTTTGTGTAAGAAAGTCTGATGTAGAACAAGTAGCAGAAGCATAAATGCTCAAGAGGGATCACCCGAAATTCAAGGCAACAAAATTTCGGCAACCCGGGCATCGAATTCGGATTGCCGCGAAACTCACCGAGTCAAAGCGGTTCGCCGTTTGCGGAAGGAAGTCTGATGTAGAACAAGTAGAAAAGGCATACATGCTCAAGAGGGATCACCCGCAATTCAAAGGCAACTGAAATTCGGCAACCGGGGCATCGAATTCGGATTGCCGCGAAACTCACCGAGTCAAAGCGGTTCGCCGT
This sequence comes from Populus tomentosa, assembly GCA_018804465.1. Classification (NCBI taxonomy): domain Eukaryota; kingdom Viridiplantae; phylum Streptophyta; class Magnoliopsida; order Malpighiales; family Salicaceae; genus Populus; species Populus tomentosa. The sequence goes on along the minus strand of JAAWWB010001115.1, from coordinate 16,265 downwards.
TTGCGGAAGAAAGTCTGATGTAGAACAAGTAGAAAAAGCATAGATGTTCATGAGGGATCACCCGCAATTCAAAGGCAACTGAATTTCGGCAACCGGGGCTTCGAAGTCGGAATGCCGCGAAACTAACCGAGTCAAAGTGTTTGACCGTTTGTGGAAGAAGTCTGATGTAGAACAAGTAGCAGAAGCATACATGCTCAAGAGGGATCACCCGAAAATCAAACGCAACTGAATTTCGGCAACCCGGGCATCGAATTCGGATTGCCGCGAAACTCACCGAGTCAAAGCGGTTCGCCGTTTGCGGAAGAAAGTCTGATGTAGAACAAGTAGAAAAAGCATACATGCTCAAGAGGGATCACCCGCAATTCAAAGGCAACTGAATTTTGGCAACCGGGGCATCGAAATCGGAATGCCGCGAAACTAACCGAGTCAAAGCGTTTGACCGTTTGTGGAAGAAGTCTGATGTAGAACAAGTAGCAGAAGCATACATGCTAAAGAGGGATCACCCGAAAATCAAAGGCAACTGAATTTCGGCAACCCGGGCATCGAATTCGGATTGCCGCGAAACTCACCGAGTCAAAGCGGTTCGCCGTTTGCGGAAGAAAGTCTGATGTAGAACAAGTAGAAAAAGCATACATGCTCAAGAGGGATCACCCGCAATTCAAAGGCAACTGAATTTTGGCAACCGGGGCATCGAAATCGGAATGCCGCGAAACTAACCGAGTCAAAGCGTTTGACCGTTTGTGGAAGAAGTCTGATGTAGAACAAGTAGCAGAAGCATACATGCTAAAGAGGGATCACCCGAAAATCAAAGGCAACTGAATTTCGGCAACCCGGGCATCGAATTCGGATTGCCGCGAAACTCACCGAGTCAAAGCGGTTCGCCGTTTGCGGAAGAAAGTCTGATGTAGAACAAGTAGAAAAAGCATACATGCTCAAGAGGGATCACCCGCAATTCAAAGGCAACTGAATTTCGGCAACCGGGGCATCGAAGTCGGAATGCCGCGAAACTCACCGAGTCAAAGCGTTTGACCGTTTGTGGAAGAAGTCTGATGTAGAACAAGTAGCAGAAGCATACATGCTCAATACGGATCACCCGAAAATCAAAGGCAACTGAATTTCGGCAACCCGGGCATCGAATTCGGATTGCCGCGAAACTCACTGAGTCAAAGCGGTTCGCCGTTTGCGAAAGAAAGTCTGATGTAGAACAAGTAGAAAAAGCATACATGCTCAAGAGGGATCACCCGCAATTCAAAGGAAACTGAATTTCGGCAACCGGGGCATAGATGTCGGAATGCCGCGAAACTCACCGAGTCAAAGCGTTTCACCGTTTGTGGAAGAAGTCTGATGTAGAACAAGTAGCAGAAGCATACATGCTCAAGAGGGATCACCCGAAATGAAAAGGCAGCAGAGTTTCAGCAACCGGGGAATCGAAGTCGGAATGCCGCGAAACTCACCGAGTCAAAGCGTTTCGCCGTTTGTGGAAAAGTCTGATGTAGAACAAGTAGCAGAAGCATACATGCTCAAGAGGGATCACTAGAAATTCAAAGGCAGCTGAATTTCAGCATCCGGGGCATCGAAGTCTGAATGCCACGAAACTCACCGAGTCATAGTGTTTTGCCGTTTCCGGAAGAAACTGTCATGTAGAACAAGTAGCAGAAGCATACATGCTCAAGAGGGATCTCCCGAAATTCAAAGGCAATAGATTTTCGGCAACCGGGGCATAAAAGTCGGAATGCCACGAAACTCACCGAGTCAAACCGTTTCGCCATTTGCGAAAGAAGTCTGATGTAGAACAAGTAGCAGAAGCATACATGCTCAAGAGGGATCACCCAAAATTCAAAGGCAACTGAATTTCGACAACCGGGGCATCGAAGTCGGAATAACACGAAACTCACCTAGTCAAAGCGTTTCGCCGGTGGCGGAATAAGTCTGATGTTGAAGAAGTAGCAGAAGCATACATGCTCAAGAGGGACCACCCGAAATTCAAAGGCAACTGAATTTCGGCAACCGGGGCATCGAAGTTGGAATGCCGCGAAACTCCCCGAATCAAAGCATTTCCCCCTTTGTGTAAGAAAGTATGATGTAGAACAAGTAGCAGAAGCATACATGCTCAAGAGGGATCACCCGGAATTCAAAGGCAACTGAATTTCGGCAACCGGGGCATCGAAGTCCGAATGCCGCGAAACTCACCGAGTCAAAGCGTTTCGCCGTTTGCGGAAGAAGTCTGATGTAGAACAAGTAGCAGAAGCACACATGCTCAAGAGGGATCACCCGAAAATCAAAGGCAACTGAATTTCGGCAACCGGGGCATCGAAGGCGGAATGTCGCGAAAGTCACCGAGTCAAAGCGTTTCGCCGTTTGCCGAAGAAGTCTGAGGTAGAAAAGTAGCAGAAGCATACATGCTCAAGATGGATTACCCGAAATTGAAATGCAACTGAATTTCGGCAACCGGGGCATCGAATGCGGAATGCCGCGAAAGTCATCGAGTCAAAGCGTTTCGCTGTTTGCGGAAGAAAGTATGATGTAGAACAAGTAGCAGAAGCATACATGCTGAAGAGGGATCACCCGAACTCCAAAGGCAACTGAATTTCGGCAACTGGGGCATCGAAGTCGGAATGGTGCGAAAGTCACCGAGTGAAAGCGTTTCACTGTTTGCGGAAGAAAGTCTGATGTAGAACAAGTAGCAGAAGCATACATGCTGAAGAGGGATCACCCGAAGTTCAAAGGCAACTGAATTTCGGCAACTGGGGCATCGAAGTCGGAATGCTGCGAAAGTCACCGAGTGAAAGCGTTTCCCTGTTTGCGGAAGAATGTCTAATGTAGAACAAGTAGTAGAAGCATACATGCTCAAGAGGGATCACCCGAAATTAAAAGGCAACTGAATTTCGGCAACCGGGGCATCGAAGTCGGAATGTCGCAAAAGTCACCGAGTCAAAGCGTTTCGCCGTTTGCCGAAGAAGTTTGAGGTAGAAAAGTAGCAGAAGCATACATGCTCAAGATGGATTACCCGAAATTGAAATGCAACTGAATTTCGGCAACCGGGGCATCGAATGCGGAATGCCGCCAAAGTCATCGAGTCAAAGCGTTTCGCTGTTTGCGGAAGAAAGTATGATGTAGAACAAGTAGCAGAAGCATACATGCTGAAGAGGGATCACCCGAAGTTCAAAGGCAACTGAATTTTGGCAACTGGGGCATCGAAGTCGGAATGCTGCGAAAGTCACCGAGTGAAAGCGTTTCACTGTTTGCGGAAGAAAGTCTGATGTAGAACAAGTAGCAGAAGCATACATGCTGAAGAGGGATCACCCGAAGTTCAAAGGCAACTGAATTTCAGCAACTGGGGCATCGAAGTCGGAATGCTGCGAAAGTCACCGAGTGAAAGCGTTTCACTGTTTGCGGAAGAAAGTCTGATGTAGAACAAGTAGCAGAAGCATACATGCTCAAGAGGGATCACCCGAAATTAAAAGGCAACTGAAGTTCGGCAACTGGGGCATCGAAGTCGGAATGCCGCAAAAGTCACCGAGTCAGAGCGTTTCGCCGTTTGCCGGAGAAGTATGATGTAGAACAAGTAGCAGAAGCATCCATGCTCAAGAGGGATCACCTGAAATTGAAATGCAACTGAATTTCGGCAACCGGGGCATCGAAGTCGGAATGCCGCGAAACTCCCCGAATCAAAGCATTTCGCCGTTTGTGTAAGAAAGTCTGATGTAGAACAAGTAGCAGAAGCATAAATGCTCAAGAGGGATCACCCGAAATTCAAGGCAACAAAATTTCGGCAACCCGGGCATCGAATTCGGATTGCCGCGAAACTCACCGAGTCAAAGCGGTTCGCCGTTTGCGGAAGGAAGTCTGATGTAGAACAAGTAGAAAAGGCATACATGCTCAAGAGGGATCACCCGCAATTCAAAGGCAACTGAAATTCGGCAACCGGGGCATCGAATTCGGATTGCCGCGAAACTCACCGAGTCAAAGCGGTTCGCCGTTTGCGGAAGAAAGTCTGATGTAGAACAAGTAGAAAAAGCATAGATGTTCATGAGGGATCACCCGCAATTCAAAGGCAACTGAATTTCGGCAACCGGGGCTTCGAAGTCGGAATGCCGCGAAACTAACCGAGTCAAAGTGTTTGACCGTTTGTGGAAGAAGTCTGATGTAGAACAAGTAGCAGAAGCATACATGCTCAAGAGGGATCACCCGAAAATCAAACGCAACTGAATTTCGGCAACCCGGGCATCGAATTCGGATTGCCGCGAAACTCACCGAGTCAAAGCGGTTCGCCGTTTGCGGAAGAAAGTCTGATGTAGAACAAGTAGAAAAAGCATACATGCTCAAGAGGGATCACCCGCAATTCAAAGGCAACTGAATTTTGGCAACCGGGGCATCGAAATCGGAATGCCGCGAAACTAACCGAGTCAAAGCGTTTGACCGTTTGTGGAAGAAGTCTGATGTAGAACAAGTAGCAGAAGCATACATGCTAAAGAGGGATCACCCGAAAATCAAAGGCAACTGAATTTCGGCAACCCGGGCATCGAATTCGGATTGCCGCGAAACTCACCGAGTCAAAGCGGTTTGCCGTTTGCGGAAGAAAGTCTGATGTAGAACAAGTAGAAAAAGCATACATGCTCAAGAGGGATCACCCGCAATTCAAAGGCAACTGAATTTTGGCAACCGGGGCATCGAAATCGGAATGCCGCGAAACTAACCGAGTCAAAGCGTTTGACCGTTTGTGGAAGAAGTCTGATGTAGAACAAGTAGCAGAAGCATACATGCTAAAGAGGGATCACCCGAAAATCAAAGGCAACTGAATTTCGGCAACCCGGGCATCGAATTCGGATTGCCGCGAAACTCACCGAGTCAAAGCGGTTCGCCGTTTGCGGAAGAAAGTCTGATGTAGAACAAGTAGAAAAAGCATACATGCTCAAGAGGGATCACCCGAAATTCAAAGGCAACTGAATTTCGGCAACCGGGGCATCGAAGTCGGAATGCCGCGAAACTCACCGAGTCAAAGCGTTTGACCGTTTGTGGAAGAAGTCTGATGTAGAACAAGTAGCAGAAGCATACATGCTCAAGAGGGATCACCCGAAAATCAAAGGCAACTGAATTTCGGCAACCCGGGCATTGAATTCGGATTGCCGCGAAACTCACTGAGTCAAAGCGGTTCGCCGTTTGCGAAAGAAAGTCTGATGTAGAACAAGTAGAAAAAGCATACATGCTCAAGAGGGATCACCCGCAATTCAAAGGAAACTGAATTTCGGCAACCGGGGCATAGATGTCGGAATGCCGCGAAACTCACCGAGTCAAAGCGTTTCACCGTTTGTGGAAGAAGTCTGATGTAGAACAAGTAGCAGAAGCATACATGCTCAAGAGGGATCACCCGAAATGAAAAGGCAGCAGAGTTTCAGCAACCGGGGAATCGAAGTCGGAATGCCGCGAAACTCACCGAGTCAAAGCGTTTCGCCGTTTGTGGAAAAGTCTGATGTAGAACAAGTAGCAGAAGCATACATGCTCAAGCGGGATCACTAGAAATTCAAAGGCAGCTGAATTTCAGCATCCGGGGCATCGAAGTCTGAATGCCACGAAACTCACCGAGTCATAGTGTTTTGCCGTTTTCGGAAGAAACTCTCATGTAGAACAAGTAGCAGAAGCATACATGCTCAAGAGGGATCTCCCGAAATTCAAAGGCAATAGATTTTCGGCAACCGGGGCATAAAAGTCGGAATGCCACGAAACTCACCGAGTCAAACCGTTTCGCCATTTGCGAAAGAAGTCTGATGTAGAACAAGTAGCAGAAGCATACATGCTCAAGAGGGATCACCCAAAATTCAAAGGCAACTGAATTTCGACAACCGGGGCATCGAAGTCGGAATAACACGAAACTCACCTAGTCAAAGCGTTTCGCCGGTGGCGGAATAAGTCTGATGTTGAAGAAGTAGCAGAAGCATACATGCTCAAGAGGGACCACCCGAAATTCAAAGGCAACTGAATTTCGGCAACCGGGGCATCGAAGTTGGAATGCCGCGAAACTCCCCGAATCAAAGCATTTCCCCCTTTGTGTAAGAAAGTATGATGTAGAACAAGTAGCAGAAGCATACATGCTCAAGAGGGACCACCCGAAATTCAAGGCAACAGAATTTCGGCAACCGGGGCATCGAATTCGGATTGCCGCGAAACTCACCGTGTCAAAGCGGTTCGCCGTTTGCGGAAGAAAGTCTGATGTAGAACAAGTAGCAGAAGCATACATGCTCAAGAGGGATCACCCGCAATTCAAAGGCCACTGAATTTCGACAACCGGGGCATCGAAGTCGGAATGCCACGAAACTCACCGAGTCAAAGTGTTTTGCCGTTTGCGGAACAAAGTCTGATGTAGAACAAGTAGCAGACGCATACATGCTCAAGAGGGATCACCCGCAATTCAAAGGCAACTAAATTTCCACAACCGGGGCATCCAAGTCGGAATGCCGCGAAACTCACCGAGTCAAAGCGTTTCGCCGTTTGCGGAAGATGTATGATGTAGAACAAGTAGCAGAAGCACACATGCTCAAGATGGATCACCCCAAATTCAAAGGCAACTGAATTTCGGCAACCGGGGCAACGAATTCGGAATGCCGTGAAAGTCACCGAATCAAAGCGTTTCGCCGTTTGCCGAAGAAGTCTGATGTAGACCAAGTAGCAGAAGCATACATGCTCAACAGGGATCACCCGAAATTCATAGGCACCTCAATTTCGGCAACCGGGGCAAGGAAGTCGGAATGCTTCGAAACTCACCGAGTCAAAGCGTTTCACCGTTTGCGGAAGAATTCTGATGTAGAAGAAGTAGCAGAAGCACACATGCTCAAGAGGGACCACCCGAAAATCAAAGGCAATTGAATTTCGGCAACCGGGGCATCGAAGTCGGAATGCCGCGAAACTCACCAAGTCAAAGCATTTCCCCCTCTGTGTAAGAAAGTCTGATGTAGAACAAGTAGCAGAAGCATACATGCTCAAGAGGGATCACCCCAAATTAAAAGGCAACTGAATTTCGGCAACCGGGGCATCGAAGTCGGAATGCCGCGAAAGTCCCCGAGTCAAAGCGTTTCGTCGTTTGTGGAGGAAAGTCTGATGTAGAACAAGTAGCAGAAGCATACATGCTCAAGAGGGATCACCCGAAATTCAAAGGCAACAGAATTTCGGCAATCGGGGCATCGAATTCGGAATGCCGCGAAAGTCACCAAGTCAAAGCGTTTCGCCGTTTGCGGAAGAAGTCTGATGTAGAACAAGTAGCAGAAGCACACATACTCAACAGGGATCACCCGAAATTTAAAGGCAATTGAATTTCGGCAACCGGGGCATCGAAGTCGTAATACCGCGAAACTCACCGAGTCAAAGCGTGTTGCCGTTGGCGGAATAAGTCTGATGTAGAAGAAGTAGCAGAAGCATACATGCTCAATAGGGATCACCCGAAATTCAAAGGCAACTGAATTTCGGCAACCGGGGCATCGAATTCGGAATGCCGCGAAACTCACCGAGGCAAAGCGTTTGTCCATTTGTGGAAGAAGTCTGATCTAGACCAAGTAGCAGAAGCATACATGCTCAAGAGGGATCACCCGCAATTCAAAGGCAACTGAATTTCGGCAACCGGGGCATCGAAGTCGGAATGTCGTGAAAGTCACCGAGTCAAAGCGTTTCGCCGTTTGCCGAAGAAGTCTGAGGTAGAAAAGTAGCAGAAGCATACATGCTCAAGATGGATTACCCGAAATTGAAATTGAACTGAATTTCGGCAACCGGGGCATCGAATGCGGAATGCCGCGAAAGTCATCGAGTCAAAGCGTTTTGCTGTTTGCGGAAGAAAGTCTGATGTAGAACAAGTAGCAGAAGCATACATGCTGAAGAGGGATCACCCGAAGATCAAAGGCAACTGAATTTCGGCAATCGGGGCATCGAAGTCCGAATGCCGCGAAACTCACCGAGTCAAAGCGTTTCGCCGTTTGCGGAAGAAAGTCTGATGTAAAACAAGTAGCAGAAGCATACATGCTCAAGAGGGATCACCCGAAATTCAAAGGCAAATGAATTTCGACAACCGGGGCATCGAAGTCGGAATACCGCGAAACTCACCGAGTCAAAGCGTTTCGCCGTTGGCGGAATAAGTCTGATGTAGAAGAAGTAGCAGAAGCATACATGCTCAAGAGGGATCACCAGAAATTCAAAGGCAACTGAATTTCGGCAACCCGGGCATCGAAGTCGGAATGCCACGAAACTCCCGAATCAAAGCATTTTGCCGTTTGTGTAAGAAAGTCTGATGTAGAACAAGTAGCAGAAGCATACATGCTCAAGAGGGATCACCCGAAATTCAAGGCAACAAAATTTCGGCAACCCGAGCATCGAATTCGGATTGCCGCGAAACTCACCGAGTCAAAGCGGTTCGCCGTTTGCGGAAGAAAGTCTGATGTAGAACAAGTAGAAAAAGCATACATGTTCATGAGGGATCACCCGCAATTCAAAGGCAACTGAATTTCGGCAACCGGGGCTTCGAAGTCGGAATGCCGCGAAACTAACCGAGTCAAAGCGTTTGACCGTTTGTGGAAGAAGTCTGATGTAGAACAAGAAGCAGAAGCATACATGCTCAAGAGGGATCACCCGAAAATCAAAGGCAACTGAATTTCGGCAACCCGGGAATCGAAGTTGGAATGCCGCAAAACTTCTCGAATCAAAGCATTTCGCCGTTTGTGTAAGAAAGTCTGATGTAGAACAAGTAGTAGAAGCATACATGCTCAAGAGGGATCACCCGAAATTCAAGGCAACAGAATTTCGGCAACCCGGGCATCGAATTCGGATTGCCGCGAAACTCACCGAGTCAAAGCGGTTCGCCGTTTGCGGAAGAAAGTCTGATGTAGAACAAGTAGAAAAAGCATACATGTTCATGAGGGATCACCCGCAATTCAAAGGCAACTGAATTTCGGCAACCGGGGCATCGAAGTCGGAATGCCACGAAACTCACCGAGTCAAAGTGTTTTGCCGTTTGCGGAACAAAGTCTGATGTAGAACAAGTAGCAGAAGCATACATGCTCAAGAGGGATCACCCAAAATTCAAGGCAACAGAATTTCGGCAACCCGGGCATCGAATTCGGATTGCCGCGAAACTCACCGAGTCAAAGCGGTTCGCCGTTTGCGGAAGAAAGTCTGATGTAGAACAAGTAGAAAAAGCATACATGTTCATGAGGGATCACCCGCAATTCAAAGGCAACTGAATTTCGGCAACCGGGGCATCGAAGTCGGAATGCCACGAAACTCACCGAGTCAAAGTGTTTTGCTGTTTGGGGAACAAAGTCTGATGTAGAACAAGTAGCAGAAGCATACATGCTCAAGAGGGATCACCAGAAATTCAAAGGCAACTGAATTTCGGCAACCCGGGCATCGAAGTCGGAATGCCGCAAAACTCCCTGAATCAAAGCATTTCGCCGTTTGTGTAAGAAAGTCTGATGTAGAACATGTAGCAGAAGCATACATGCTCAAGAGTGATCACCCGAAATTCAAGGCAACAAAATTTTGGCAACCCGGGCATCGAATTCGGATTGCCGCGAAACTCACCGAGTCAAAGCGGTTCGCCGTTTGCGGAAGGAAGTCTGATGTAGAACAAGTAGAAAAAGCATACATGCTCAAGAGGGATCACCCGCAATTCAAAGCCAACTGAAATTCGGCAACCGGGGCATCAAATTCGGATTGCCGCGAAACTCACCGAGTCAAAGCGGTTCGCCGTTTGCGGAAGAAAGTCTGATGTAGAACAAGTAGAAAAAGCATACATGTTCATGAGGGATAACCCGCAATTCAAAGGCAACTGAATTTCGGCAACCGGGGCATCGAAGTCGGAATGCCACGAAACTCACCGAGTCAAAGTGTTTTGCCGTTTGGGGAACAAAGTCTGATGTAGAACAAGTAGCAGAAGCATACATGCTCAAGAGGGATCACCTGAAATTCAAAGGCAACTGAATTTCGGCAACCCGGGCATCGAAGTCGGAATCCCGCAAAACTCCCTGAATCAAAGCATTTCGCCGTTTGTGTAAGAAAGTCTGATGTAGAACATGTAGCAGAAGCATACATGCTCAAGAGTGATCACCCGCAATTCAAAGGCAACTGAATTTCGGCAACCGGGGCATCGAAGTCGGAATGTCGTGAAAGTCACCGAGTCAAAGCGTTTCGCCGTTTGCCGAAGAAGTCTAAGGTAGAAAAGTAGCAGAAGCATACATGCTCAAGATGGATTACCCGAAATTGAAATTGAACTGAATTTCGGCAACCGGGGCATCGAATGCGGAATGCCGCGAAAGTCATCAAGTCAAAGCGTTTTGCTGTTTGCGGAAGAAAGTATGATGTAGAACAAGTAGCAGAAGCATACATGCTAAAGAGGGATCACCCGAAGTTCAAAGGCAACTGAATTTCGGCAATCGGGGCATCGAAGTCCGAATGCCGCGAAACTCACCGAGTCAAAGCGTTTGCCGTTTGCGGAAGAAAGTCTGATGTAAAACAAGTAGCAGAAGCATACATGCTCAAGAGGGATCACCCGAAATTCAAGGCAACAAAATTTCGGCAACCCGAGCATCGAATTCGGATTGCCGCGAAACTCACCGAGTCAAAGCGGTTCGCCGTTTGCGGAAGAAAGTCTGATGTAGAACAAGTAGAAAAAGCATACATGTTCATGAGGGATCACCCGCAATTCAAAGGCAACTGAATTTCGGCAACCGGGGCTTCGAAGTCGGAATGCCGCGAAACTAACCGAGTCAAAGCGTTTGACCGTTTGTGGAAGAAGTCTGATGTAGAACAAGAAGCAGAAGCATACATGGTCAAGAGGGATCACCCGAAAATCAAAGGCAACTGAATTTCGGCAACCCGGGAATCGAAGTCGGAATGCCGCAAAACTTCTCGAATCAAAGCATTTCGCCGTTTGTGTAAGAAAGTCTGATGTAGAACAAGTAGCAGAAGCATACATGCTCAAGAGGGATCACCCGAAATTCAAGGCAACAGAATTTCGGCAACCCGGGCATCGAATTCGGATTGCCGCGAAACTCACCGTGTCAAAGCGGTTCGCCGTTTGCGGAAGAAAGTCTGATGTAGAACAAGTAGAAAAAGCATACATGTTCATGAGGGATCACCCGCAATTCAAAGGCAACTGAATTTCGGCAACCGGGGCATCGAAGTCGGAATGCCACGAAACTCACCGAGTCAAAGTGTTTTGCCGTTTGCGGAACAAAGTCTGATGTAGAACAAGTAGCAGAAGCATACATGCTCAAGAGGGATCACCCAAAATTCAAGGCAACAGAATTTCGGCAACCCGGGCATCGAATTCGGATTGCCGCGAAACTCACCGAGTCAAAGCGGTTCGCCGTTTGCGGAAGAAAGTCTGATGTAGAACAAGTAGAAAAAGCATACATGTTCATGAGGGATCACCCGCAATTCAAAGGCAACTGAATTTCGGCAACCGGGGCATCGAAGTCGGAATGCCACGAAACTCACCGAGTCAAAGTGTTTTGCCGTTTGCGGAACAAAGTCTGATGTAGAACAAGTAGCAGAAGCATACATGCTCAAGAGGGATCACCCAAAATTCAAGGCAACAGAATTTCGGCAACCCGGGCATCGAATTCGGATTGCCGCGAAACTCACCGAGTCAAAGCGGTTCGCCGTTTGCGGAAGGAAGTCTGATGTAGAACAAGTAGAAAAAGCATACATGCTCAAGAGGGATCACCCGCAATTCAAAGCCAACTGAAATTCGGCAACCGGGGCATCAAATTCGGATTGCCGCGAAACTCACCGTGTCAAAGCGGTTCGCCGTTTGCGGAAGAAAGTCTGATGTAGAACAAGTAGAAAAAGCATACATGTTCATGAGGGATCACCCGCAATTCAAAGGCAACTGAATTTCGGCAACCGGGGCATCGAAGTCGGAATGCCACGAAACTCACCGAGTCAAAGTGTTTTGCCGTTTGCGGAACAAAGTCTGATGTAGAACAAGTAGCAGAAGCATACATGCTCAAGAGGGATCACCCAAAATTCAAGGCAACAGAATTTCGGCAACCCGGGCATCGAATTCGGATTGCCGCGAAACTCACCGAGTCAAAGCGGTTCGCCGTTTGCGGAAGAAAGTCTGATGTAGAACATGTAGCAGAAGCATACATGTTCATGAGGGATCACCCGAAATTCAAGGCAACAAAATTTTGGCAACCCGGGCATCGAATTCGGATTGCCGCGAAACTCACCGAGTCAAAGCGGTTCGCCGTTTGCGGAAGGAAGTCTGATGTAGAACAAGTAGAAAAAGCATACATGCTCAAGAGGGATCACCCGCAATTCAAAGCCAACTGAAATTCGGCAACCGGGGCATCAAATTCGGATTGCCGCGAAACTCACCGAGTCAAAGCGGTTCGCCGTTTGCGGAAGAAAGTCTGATGTAGAACAAGTAGAAAAAGCATACATGTTCATGAGGGATCACCCGCAATTCAAAGGCAACTGAATTTCGGCAACCGGGGCTTCGAAGTCGGAATGCCGCGAAACTAACCGAGTCAAAGCGTTTGACCGTTTGTGGAAGAAGTCTGATGTAGAACAAGTAGCAGAAGCATACATGCTCAAGAGGGATCACCCGAAAATCAAACGCAACTGAATTTCGGCAACCAGGGCATCGAATTCGGATTGCCGCGAAACTCACCGAGTCAAAGCGGTTCGCCGTTTGCGGAAGAAAGTCTGATGTAGAACAAGTAGAAAAAGCATACATGCTCAAGAGGGATCACCCGCAATTCAAAGGCAACTGAATTTTGGCAACCGGGGCATCGAAGTCGGAATGCCGCGAAACTCACCGAGTCAAAGCGTTTGACCGTTTGTGGAAGAAGTCTGATGTAGAACAAGTAGCAGAAGCATACATGCTCAAGAGGGATCACCCGAAAATCAAAGGCAACTGAATTTCGGCAACCCGGGCATCGAATTCGGATTGCCGCGAAACTCACCGAGTCAAAGCGGTTCGCCGTTTGCGAAAGAAAGTCTGATGTAGAACAAGTAGAAAAAGCATACATGCTCAAGAGGGATCACCCGCAATTCAAAGGAAACTGAATTTCGGCAACCGGGGCATAGATGTCGGAATGCCGTGAAACTCACCGAGTCAAAGCGTTTCACCGTTTGTGGAAGAAGTCTGATGTAGAACAAGTAGCAGAAGCATACATGCTCAAGAGGGATCACCCGAAATGAAAAGGCAGCAGAGTTTCAGCAACCGGGGAATCGAAGTTGGAATGCCGCGAAACTCACCGAGTCAAAGCGTTTCGCCGTTTGTGGAAGAAGTCTGATGTAGAACAAGTAGCAGAAGCATACATGCTCAAGAGGGATCACCAAAAATTCAAAGGCAACTGAATTTCAGCATCCGGGGCATCGAAGTCTGAATGCCACGAAACTCACCGAGTCATAGTGTTTTGCCGTTTGCGGAAGAAACTCTCATGTAGAACAAGTAGCAGAAGCATACATGCTCAAGAGGGATCTCCCGAAATTCAAAGGCAACAGATTTTCGGCAACCGGGGCATAGAAGTCGGAATGCCACGAAACTCACCGAGTCAAACCGTTTCGCCATTTGCGGAAGAAGTCTGATGTAGAACAAGTAGCAGAAGCATACATGCTCAAGAGGGATCACCCGAAATTCAAGGCAACAGAATTTCGGCAACCGGGGCATCGAATTCGGATTGCCGCGAAACTCACCGTGTCAAAGCGGTTCGCCGTTTGCGGAAGAAAGTCTGATGTAGAACAAGTAGAAAAAGCATACATGCTCAAGAGGGATCACCCGAAATTCAAGGCAACAGAATTTCGGCAACCGGGGCATCGAATTCGGATTGCCTAATAATAATGAAAGAAACATAATTAACTTCTTTCTCATTTATGTTCACATAATGAAACATAATGAACATAATGAAAGAAAGAAACATAAATAAACAAGATAAGAACATAAATGAGAAAGAAGTTAACTAAGTAAAAGAAAGGAAATGAAGTGCATAAACTTGATATTAATGAAAGCAAGACATAAGCAATACAAAGAGAGAAAGCAAGAGCATGATCTTGATCTGGAACCAAGATGCCTCAATACATGGTAAGTGCCTCCTTTTATAGGCCAAAATTTGGAACTATTGATTTGTTGACTAATTGATGAGTGGGTGGCCACATCTTGACTAGATAACAATCCTTATCTTCTTGTCTGATCAAGACGTCATTGCTAACATCATAATTTGCACAGAATCCTCAAGAATATTCTAGGAAATTGTCTCAGCTTTCCAACAAAAAAAAGATGAGGTCATTTGGACTTCTAGAACTCAATATATGGGTTGAACGCTAAATAGTGTTTGGGCTGCAGGACAGCTTCGGACTTCTTCGTTGTTCCTTCAATTTGGACTTCAAAATGACCTTTTCAAATCTTGGGCTCCCATGAAAGTTGTAGGCTTTTGTCTTACCTTTCCATCCATATAAAGTGGACCTAAATCCGAAATCTAGAGCTCCAGATATGATCCAATTACCGAGCAATGTTCCGGTTTGGACTGCACCGACATCTCTTTTCTAAGTTTGGCCATCTCTTTGTCCTTTAACTTTCAATGCTTAAACTCATCAATCAATCCTTTTATTTATGTGATAGTCCTGCATTTAAAATGAGCATTTACCATAAATTAAGGTATCTTATAATATCAAACTTGTTATTATAAAACATGCTTTAGTTAAGGAGTTATTGATACTTCAAGTGCAAAATGATGATATAAAACCTTGATAAACATGCACTTTTAAGTACTAATCACACCCCCCAACCAGCTTATTACTAGTCCCTAGTAATCTAAAGCGTTAAAATAGAGAAACAATTTGCAAGTTCCACAGAGCAAGGCATTCATCATTCAACTTCCATTAATCTATCCAGATAAACAAACTCTCATTAAATTTATATTCCTGCTTCATACTTCGTAAACAAGATATTAATAAACCTTCTTTTTGTGTGCTCAATGAAAACATAGATGATGGGGCTTTTGTTGGAAGAAAACAATATTATGTTCAAATGTTTAAGGTGAACTTCCTTGGGTTGGGATTATTATTTTTTTCTTTTTTTTTTCTTTTTTTTATATACACATACAACTTAAAACACAATGTATCTTTAACCCATGTAACGAGTTTTAGGCTAATGACTCCCAGACCAGTTGATCTTAGGGCATTAGGTGTTGAGACACCCCTACGAGCTTAACAACTCGGGTTGCAGATACTGATACGTAGATAGTGCAATGTTTGATTCCCTTAAGCTTTTCTCCTTAATCCATGTAACAAGCTTTGGGCCAATAGCTCCCAAGTCAGTTGACTTTAGGGTATTAGGTGTTAAAACACCCCTTCGGGCTTAATTGCTTAGGTTAGGGAGGCTACGAAACCAAACTTATCCACGTTTTATTATCATCAATACTATCTTTTTTTTTCTTTTCTTTTCTTTTCTTTTCTTTTTTTTCTTTTTTTTTTTTTTGCAAATTATATACTATCCTTTTCCCTTAGTTGTTACCTTCAACAAAAGAACATAATTAATGTAATAATCCAATGTGCAACCCACAATCATATGTTAAAGTGTGTGTGTGAAAATGAAGGTTTAATAATACTTGTTAAATGAGTATAAGAGCAGAATCAAGTGATAACAATGTGAGAGTTTGTAAACCTGAATATTTCAAGAAGTATTATGATAGACCTTGGTAATGAAACTTACTAAGATGCGTCTCTAGAGTCAATAAAATTGATTCCATACTCTGCCATCCTAATAACAATTTTGTCAAATGGTTTTAATAATAGCAAAAACAGTTAGCAAGTTAGTATATTTTTTTTTATTTTTTTTTTTAAAAAAAAACTACTACCCTCTCCCCCAACCAAAACGAGACATTGTCCTCAATGTTCGAAGGTAGAAAGATAGAGTATAGAAGACATCACCTGAAACAGCGAACAATGACAAACCTGAAACACACTTAAACAAACATAAAAAGTAACAAAACAAAATAATATGCTATTAATAAAACCAAAAGACACAAGGTTTCACAGATGAAGGCTCAAATCTAATCTAAGCTTTTTACGACTTTCCTTAGTTGACCAATCTAGACGACTCATGCAGGGATCAATGACAGGGATGAAAGATTGTAGTTGGTCAATCAATTGTTCAGCAGTAGCAGCAGAGATTATGATTCGTCGTGCCGAAGATGTTAGAAATTCCTGTTCACAGCTTGATCAAGGAAAGACAGCAACTTATCATAAAACCATTAACATTTAACAAACCTATGGGT
>JAAWWB010001824.1:0-25617 GCA_018804465.1 Populus tomentosa | reverse complement strand
ATATCAGTTTATTAAAAAGAAAAAAAATAGAAAGAAACAGTCAAGTAATGTTTCGCTAATATTCGCTTTTGTTTTATTTCGTGTCTTCGTTTCATCCACAATTCGCACGAATTTGCATTGCTACTCGCAAAATCATAATCGTAGTTTCGTTTTGCTTTGTTTTCAGTATTTTTTTTGATTTTGAGTCTGAAAATTATAATTAGAGTGCGCCGCGAAAACTACTGACTTTGATTTGTTGATTTCAGTTCCTAAAGAACCAAAAGAAAGCAAGTTGTGAGGTAAAAGGCGTAGAGAGCTTAATAGAGTGAAAAGCCTTGATTTTTGTTTTGTGTGAAACACGAGAGGTGTGAGGATATATTTATGCTTCAAACCAAATTTGCAGATTCAAAGAATGTCTGAAACAAACAAATCAGTGACACAAAACGCTGACGTAGCTTTCCAATTATGATCCATAGGCCAGCAACATTGAGTTGTTGTCTAGGAGATACAGATCTGAAAGATGAGGTGAATTCGATAAAGCAACAGAATAGTGGGGTGATCGCCAGGGAATACTGTTCATATGGCTGCACGGATGTCCTATTTGATTTCGAAGATTTGTTGATGAAAACGCAGATGGGGGTGGACCGAACAGGGCTAGGAGGAATGTGAATTTCCATGGCATGAGCACTTATGAAGATATGGATGGGGGACTTGGGACACCATTAAACTGAAAATTCCTACCTTTCAAGGTAAAAAACGATCCCGAGGCTATTGGAGTGGGAAGAGAAAGGTAGATTGGATTTTTTATTGTCATAGCTATTCTTTTTTTTTGGTAAGCTGACTTATGTATTAAAAGAAAAAAGATACAAAGAATATAATGGCCTACCCAAGATTTACAATGTGAACAGAAACAAAAACCAACAAATGGCTACAGGCTAGCCACATAACCAAACAAAAACTTAGACCAATAGATATGCTAGGGGTACAAAACAACCAGCTAAACATCAAATTAAGAGTCCATGTTATTGACCCTCCAAAGTCTTTGGATCCTTATGTTTTCATCTGTTCGTTGACATTCCTCATCAAAACAAGCTTATCGCGAATGATACATTCGATTTGATCAAAACCCAAATTCGAAGCTTTTAGACACGTCTGCAAAGATCCTTGCGTTCCGTTCTTGCCAGATACAATACACTGTAGCTGCGAAACCCCAGTTTACGAGAAAAGTGACGAAACTTTTGCCATGCCAAGAGACAGTGGCCAATCGAATCCATTCATCCAAGCTTTTGTCATTCTTGGGATGTCGCATCTGTCCACAAACATTCAGACTTGGGATGTCATAGCTATTCTGAACAGAAAAAGGTGAAATTGATGATATTGAGTTTACGGAGTATGCGTTGATTTGGTGGATCAGAATGTGATGAGTAGGAGGAGGAATCGCGAGTGACCCGTTCAGACTTGGGGGGAGATGAAAGTCTTAATGAGGAGACGATTGTGCCAAACCACTATTATAGAGACTTATATCTGAAGCTCCAAGGTCTAAATCAAGGTTATAAGACAGTAGATGAATATCACAAAGAGATGGAGATAGCAATGATTCGGGGTAATGTTGTTGAGGATAGAGAAGCCACCATGCCTAGATTCTTAATGGGTTGAATCGGGACATTGCTAATGTGGTTGAGCTACAGCACTATGTGGAGCTAGAGGACATGGTTCACATGGCGATGAAGGTGGAGAGACAACTTAGGAGGGGGCATGCTCGGCCAGCGTTTTAATTGGGGTTCGTCATCATCTTGGAAGCTGAATCTAAAGAGAGAGGGTACTGTTCGGCCAAGATCCTTTGGCCCTTCTAGAACTGAACCACCAAAGGCTAAAGTTGATGTCCCTACTGATGCCAAAGGTAAATCTGAAACTCAACCTAAAACATACTCGTGATGTTAAATGTTTCAGGTGTCAGGGACATGGACATTATGCTTCAGAGTGTCCCAAACAAGAAGAATTATGATGATTAGGAGATAATGGTGATGTGGAATCTGAAAGTGACAGTTCTGATTGTGAAGGCATGCCACCATTGGAGGATAGTGATGGGGATGAGTTAGCATTACCGGTTGAGGAGTCCTTGGTTATAAGGCGAGCACTTCAGGTTCAGGTCAAGGAAGATGATACTAATGAACAAAGGGAGAAACATCTTCCATACGCGTTGTTATGTACAAAGCAAGGTGTGTGGTTTAATTATAGATAGTGGAAGCTGTGTTAATGTTATAGTGCCACCCTTGTTAGTAAACTACATTTGTGTACTGCTAAGCATGCTAAACCATATAGATTGCAATGGCTGAATGATAGTGGTGAAGGGAAAGTGACTAAACAGGTTGTGGTTCCATTTTCGATTGGGAAATATGTTGATGAATTTCTGTGCGACGTGGTACCAATGCAAGCAAGTCACATCTTGTTGGGGAGACTATGGCAATATGATAGGAAGGCAATTCATGATGGGTTAAAAATAGGTATATCATTGTAAGAGATGGTAAAACCATCACTCTTGTACCTCTTACACCCAAACAGGTGTATGATGATCAAATAAAGCTAAAAAGTGAGCATGAGGCAATGGAGAGAGAAAATCAAGGTGAGGAACACCCCATTCGACCACCCATCCAAACACAAGTAAATATTCGGCCAACACTCCAAACAAATCAAACCATTCGATTACAACTCAAAAACACCCAAATCTGGCCTAGAGTGGAGGTAAGACAAGAGGAGTGAAGAAAGTCAGTAAGTGTGATGATGATTGTGTGGAAAAACTAAAGAAACAACCCAATTTTTATGCTAGAGAGGGTGAGGTCAGATCTGCATTTTTCACTAACAAGCCAATGATCTTACTTGTGTACAAGAGGCTTACTTTAATACTAATGATCTTGATCATATTGTGCCTAGTGTTGCTATTTCTTTGTTGCAGGGATTTGATGATGTGTTCCCCGACGATACTCCTAGCGGATTACCACCATTGAGGGGGATAGAGCATCAGATTGATTTCGTGCCCGGAGCTTCAATTCCTAACCGACCAGCTTATAGAAGCAATCCCGAGGAGACGAAGGAGCTTCAAAGGCAAGTTGATGAGCTGATGGAAAAGGGCTACATTCGTGAGAGTATGAGCCCGTGTGCTGTACCCGTGCTACTTGTGCCAAAGAAGGATGGAACATGGAGGATGTGTGTTGATTGCCGAGCCATCAACAACATAACGGTAAAGTATAGACATCCCATCCCTAGGCTTGATGACATGTTAGATGAGTTACATGGATCCTGTATTTTCTCTAAAATTGACTTGAAAAGTGGGTACCATCAAATTAGGATGAAAGAAGGTGATGAATGGAAAACAACATTTAAGACTAGCATGGTTTGTATGAATGGTTAGTAATGCCGTTTGGACTTACAAATGCACCTAGTACGTTTATGCGTTTAATGAATCATGTGTTACGTGCATTCATGGGTAAGTTTGTGGTTGTGTATTTTGATGAAATTTTGATATATAGCAAGAACTTAACTGAGCATCTTGATCATTTGCGTAATGCACTTAGTGTGTTGCTAATGTACTCTCGCGCAGGTATGTTCTTTTACACACCATGAATACTAGATTGGTAGGTTTTGAATATGTGAAGGAATTGTATGATAATGATATTGACTTTGCTGAGATTTATAATGCATGTGGACATTCGTCTTTTGGTAAGTTTTATTTGATGGATGGTTATTTGTTCAAAGAGAATAGATTGTGTGTTCCTGCTAGTTCTTTGCATGAATTGCTTGTTCGTGAAGCACATGGGGGTGGTTTAATGGGTCACTTTGGGGTTGCAAAAACCTTGGATGTATTGCATGAGCATTTCTATTGGCTAAAGATGAAAAGAGATGTGCAACAAATTTGTGAACAGTGCATTGGTTGTTGAAAGGCAAAATCTAGAGTACAACCGCATGGACTATATACACAATGCTTGTGCTTACTGAACCTTGGGTAGATATCTCTATGGACTTTTGATGCGGACCAGCCCAGAAACACCAGCAAGGACCCATTACATGTTCCAAATGGACCAATGACTCGGTCCAAGACAAAGACATTGAAAGACGCATTGAATGCATTGGTTTTGAAGGTTTCCACCAAGTCAGAATTGGAAGGTCCATTGGAGTATCAAGAGGAGATCCTAGTACATCTTATCCATGTGGAAGAGGGGTCCAATACAACCTTATTTGGGCCATGAGATAAGGGCTTTATTTTATTTTGTTAGCTACAGCCCAAGGCTTGTTTGGGCTTAATTCATACTTTGTTTTAAGCTAGGATCCAAGGCTTGTTTGGATTAAGTTATGGGCTTTTCATTTTTGGGTTATGGGCTTTTCATTTTTGGGTTTTGGGCCAGTTTTGAGTGGACCTCATATAAGTCCACATAAAGGGTCCATTAGGGTTAACTTTTCAAGAACTATTTAAACTCATGGAGGCCAAAATTTCGGGAGCTTTGATGAATATTATTCTGAATTTTTCAGTTTTAACGTGTGAGAGTGATTCTTGCATTCTTCAGTTCTTGAACGAACTGAATCTGACTTATCGAAGATTAACTGGCTTCATGGCGTCATTCTACTCATTCCAATAGTGTTGGTGCCTTGGGGCAGGTTTCCATTGTGTCGCACTCATATCAGACCTATTTCGGCTTTCCGGGATCAGATCTCAATCTTGATTGTGGGTTGCGTGACCACGTGATCACGAGGTTCGCATCAGTTGGTATCAGAGCTAGGCTCCGAAACAAGGTCATATCATTCTGTTATTTTCGTTTTTTTTGTGTCCCTTAAGTTTTTTAGTGTTTGCATCCATCTTCTTGTTCTTCGTGTCTGTGTCATCTAAGCAAAAAAAAAAAGTTTATATTTCATCTTGTTACTGCCTCTAATCATATCAGTTTGTTAAAAAGAAAAAAAAATCAGAAAGAAATAGAGAAAAGAGTGATTAGTTGAAATTTGAAGGATCATTCAATTTTTGCCGCAGAAAAAACAAATCTTGGTGAACCATAAGCAAACCACCTCGGAATCAATTTAAACTTCATATTCAGTCTATTGGGGGTGGGATCGCATGATATATCAAATTTGGGCTTATTCTAATATTATTTGCTTGAGGTTTTAATTCGAGTTTCAATTCTGCCGCAAAACACTACTCTTAGTGAACCCTAGGTAAAACACCTTGGAATCTATTGAAACTTCATATTATGAGTATTGGGTATGCGATTGCATCACATATTAAATTTGGGATTATTTTGATATCGGTTTCTGGAGGTTTTAATTGGAGGTTCAATTCTACCGCAAACTGATCATACAAGGGGTTTGGGTTCTAGACATTATAGAACAACCTATAAAATGATTTTTGATGTTTTCATAGTATTGCAATACTAAATATTGAATTTGAGGTCATTTCGAGATCGTTTGGTCTGGGTTTCAATTCTGTTACGTAAAATTGCGTAATAGGTTAGATTTGCCTCGAGTTTCAAAACATGATCTTTGCTGTTTAGTTTTGTCCAAATATTTTTGTTTCTGCTATATTTGGATTATCTAGGAGTCAAGTAATTGTTTTCTTAACATTCGCTTCTGTTTTATTTCGTGTCTTCGTTTCGTCCACAATTTGTACGAATTTGCATTGCTACTCGCAAAATCGTAATCCTAGTTTTGTTTTGATTTGTTTTCAGTATATTTATTGATTCTTGAGTCTGAAAATTATATTTAGAGTGCGCTGCGAAGGCTATTGACTTTGATTTGTTGATTTCAGTTCCTAAAGAACCAAAAGAAAGCAAGTTGTGAGGTAAAAGGCGTAGAGAGCTTAATAGAGTGGAAAGCCTTCATTTTTGTTTGTGTGATACACGAGAGGTGTGAGGATATATTTGTGCTACTGACCAAATTTTGCAGATTCAAAGAATGTCTGAAAACAACGAATCAGCGACACAAAACGTTGACGTAGTTTTCCAATTGCGATCCATAGGCCAGCAACTTGAGCTGTTGTCTAGGACATACAAGGATCTGAAAGATGAGGTGAATTCGATAAAGCAACATAATAGTGGGGCTGATCGACGGGGAAATACGGCCGTATGGCTGCACGGAATGTTAGATCTGATTTTGACGAGTTTGTTGATGAAAACGCAGATGCGGGAGAAGATGACTATGATTTTGCATCAGCTGGCCAAGGAATCAGGTCTGGACCGAACATGGCTAGGAGGAATGTGAATTTCCGTGGCATGAGCACTTATGAAGATATGGATGGGGACTTGGACACCATTAAACTGAAAATTCCTACCTTTCAAGGTAAAAACGATCCCGAGGCTTATTTGGAGTGGGAGAAAAAGGTAGATTGGATTTTTGATTGCCATAGCTATTCTGAACAGAAAAAGGTGAAATTGGTGATAATTGAGTTTACGGAGTATGCGTTGATTTGGTGGGATCAGATCTCAATCTTGATTGTGATCAATAGGAGGAGGAATGGCGAGCAACCCGTTCAGACTTTGGGGGAGATGAAAGTCTTAATGAGGAGACGATTTGTGCCAAACCACTTATTACTGAAGCTTGCTGAACATTGCAATGAGTTGAAAAACAGGAGAGAGGTTAGAGAGGACAGATACAAAGGGGCGGTGCTCCGACAACCATATCTCCGGCGACCACCGTTGGATCAAGCCAAGATTTGGTTATGTTGTGCGCGGAACTATTGTCTACATTCTGACCGGAGGGATCTTCTAAAGCTTCCGCCGTTTAAGAAATCTGGACAACTGAAATGTTCTGGAAAACCCCCTAGTGCTGTCAGAGTCGCCGGCCGATTTTGCCTTGTTAAACCGTTGGATCCAGACGATTTTTTGGTATGTTGTGAACATCTATATTGCCTACATTCTGTCCAGAGGGATCGTCCATGTTGGATTCCTCCTGCGGAAGCTAGCCATTTGAATATTTCTGGAAAAATCCTTCTCGGAACAGTAAGAGCCGCCGGCATATTTCTCCTTCTTCCACCGTTGGATCAAGCTTATTTTTGGATATGTGATGCACCTGGTTATGATACACATTATGAACGGGGGAGATTAGAAATTTAGCCTCCGGCAACGTTTTCTACATGTTCAACAGAAGGTCGTCATTCTCAGGTCAGTTTCGATATAATTAACATCTACGGAGATCCAACCGTTAAACTGTGCTGATTTTTGAATATGTTATACATAACATGTGTATCTACCTTTGAACCGTTGGGCTTCTTGGACTGAGTTTGTTTGTCCTTAGAACGTTCTATCTAGTATTTGTATGCTGCCAAATTGTCTTTGTGTTCTGCTGTTGAATTTGTTCCAATGGTTAGCTCTGACATTGAACAACACAATGGAGTTAAATCTGGACATACCTTACAATTAGAGCTCCAAGATATGCTACATAGTCTTGACATGAATCCTGTGTTGGGTTCTAAAGTTGATGAGTTGAATGCTGGGTCTAAGCAACAAGAACAGCTACACCTTAGCCCCAAATTGAATTTTTTAAATGCTTTGAAGGGCTCTGATGTTGATGACAATAAGGGTAGGATGTCCCTTGATATGAATCCAGTCCGTAACTTGCATTTTGCTCCCCCCGCAATAACTGATGGCCGTGTGACAGTAGCTCCTCCACTTGATGTGTTTGAGGATGGCTGTGAACTTTGGAAGTCCACTCTAGTTGGTCATTTCGTGGGTCAAAAATTACCCTATCCTGTTGTTAATTCTATTGCCAAAAGAATATGGGGCTCCCACGGTCTATCCGAAGTTTTATCTTCTGATAATGGTTTCTTTCTCTTCACTTTTGATTCTGTCGACCGCGCCACAAATGTTCTGGAGAGAGCCCCATGGCATATGGCCAACAGACCTTTGGTGCTTAAACGTTGGCATCCGAACATGCAATTTTTGAAAGATGATCTGGATAGAGTTCCGGTATGGGTTAAGCTCTATAATGTTCCTCTCGAGTATTGGACTGTTAAGGGGTTGAGTTGTGTAGCGAGTGCTATTGGGGTTCCCCTTCATGCTGACCTTACTACATTGTTGCGTAAAAGGCTTAGCTACGCAAGAGTTTGCGTTGAGATAGAAGCTTCGAAAACGCTGGTGAAGGAATACGACCTTCGCTGTCCAAATGGGATATTCATAACAATTTCAGCGGATTATGAATGGGTACCGTCAAGGTGCAATAATTGCAATGTCTTTGGACATACCACAGCGATATGTGCTACCAGTAAAGTTGATGATCGTACAATGGGGGCAGAGGGCAAAAGGAAAATAGGAGCTGTGAACTCTAAACCTACAGATAATAAGCAGAATCAGCTTCAATGGCAGGTAGTTGGTAAACGAAATAAGGGTGTTACGATTGGTGAGAATGATTGTTTGGAATCTAAAGAGCTTAATTGTAATGAGAATGGTTGTTTAGCATCTGCTTTACATATTGCTGATTGTCATACGAATGAAACTGCGACATCAGATGTGCCCAATGCTGGTTGTTATGAAGATGAAAATCCTACCTCTCCTATTGTTTTGAAGAGTTTACGAGCAGACATGGTGCCGGAGGAAGGGGCTACAGGTACTTCTTTAGATCAAAGTTTAACCATCTGTAATACAATTGCTTATGCAACCATGAACCCTGTTAGTCATGAGGTGAATGTTGATATTGGAGCTATGGGAGGTGATACAGGTAAGGAAGACGATGATAAGGAGTCGTCGTCACTGATCCCAACAAGTCTGCAAAGTCCGATTTCTTCTGATGGGGAAACTTTTATTAATCAGTTAGCTAGCAAGGCTAGAGACTCTCTAGAGAAAAAGAAAATGGGTTCTCCAGGCTTTTCAAAGAAGAGTAAGAAATCTGGCTCTTCGAGGGGGGGCAAGTCAAGGTAATCAGTGTGTGGCTGTTTGGTACTCCTCTCTATTTCCCTATGATTATTGGATGTTGGAATGTTAGAGGTTTGAATGATCCCATAAAGCATTCAGAACTGCGTCAGCTCATCTTTTTTTTGGTAAGCTGACTTATGTATTAAAAGAAAAAGATACAAAGAATATAATGGGCATACCCAAGATTTACAATGTGAACAGAAACGAAAACCAACAAATGGCTACAGGCTAGCCACATAACAAAACAAAAACTTAGACCAACTAGATATGCTAGGGGTACAAAAACAACCAGCTAAACATCAAATTAAGAGTCGATGTTATTGACCCTCCAAAGTCTTTGGATCCTTATGTTTTCATCTGTTCGTTGAACATTCCTCATCAAAACAAGCTTATCGCGAATGATACATTCGATTTGATCAAAAACCAAATTCGAAGCTTTAGACACGTCTGCAAAGATCCTTGCATTCCGTTCTTGCCAGATACAATACACTGTAGCTGCGAAACCCAGTTTACGAGAAAAGTTGACGAAACTTTTGCCATGCCAAGAGACAGTGGCCAATCGAATCCATTCATCCAAGCTTTTTGTCATTCTTGGGATGTCGCATCTGTCACAAACATTCCACCATAATGCTTTCGTAAAGGGGCATTCAAAGAACAAGTGGTTGTGATCTTCATTATTGCGGAGACAAAGTGAGCACCTATTGGGACCATGAATACCAAACCGATGAAGTCTATCCTGCGTTGAGAGTTTCCGTTGTATAGCCACCCAAAGAAGAAATGCATGTCTTGGGACAACATTCTTGAACCACACGATGTCATGCCAATCAATCATCTGATGATGAATTCTTAGTTGTTCCCAAGCTACTTTGACCGAGAAACTCTGATTTGGCGAATCCAACCAAACAATCTCATCCTTTTGCCCCTTAGGAGTAGATGTGGAAGGAATAGCTTCTATAATGGGGTGCCAGCCAATAGCATGAGTGATAGGAATTCTCCATTCTAAGTTATTAATCAGCACGTTCACTCTCGCGTTGTGCTCCATACCTGAATCATAGATGAATCGTTCACCGTAAGTATCAGCGAGCGGGCTGTGAGGATGCCAATTGTCAAACCATAGAGAGGTTGTCATTCCATCTCCGATAATGTGCTTCATCTTCGGCCATGCTAAGGATCTGAGCTTTAGAATCTTTCCCCAAGCCCAAGAGCAGCTTCCTGGCGCCTTGATTGTCCAGAAATTCCTACCTCGCAAGAGATTGGATCTGATCCAAGTAGACCAGATTGAGCCATCCGAGTCATTGCACAGGTTCCAAATGTGTTTCAACAAGGCAATCGTGTTCCATTCTGTTATCCTTTTTATGCCTAGCCCCCCCTCCTTTCTTGGAAGACATACCTGATCCCAAGCCACTTTAGCCCTAGTAGTGCTCATATCTGAACCTGACCAAAGAAAGGATCTCATAATTTGCTCAACGTTTTTCACTACTTGCCCAGGTAATAGGAATAGAGATGCCCAATAGACCTGGATGGAGAATAAAACTGAGTTAATCAGTTGTACTCGCCCTGCGAAAGAGAGTGTTCTGCAGGTCCAATGTCGTACTTTAGTGGTAATTCGATCCACGAGGCCCTTACAATCAACAGCCTTTAGTCTGGACGAGATAAGAGGCACTCCCAAATATTTCATAGGAAGCTCCCCCTCTCTAAACCCAAGAATACTGATAATCTGTTCCCTCTTAGCACCTAACACACCGCTCAAGAAGATGTCACTTTTGTTTGGATTTGGATATAGACCTGACAGATCTTGAAACTCTATGAGTGCATTTTTTATCATACGAACTGAGTGTACATCCCCTTTGCTGAATATCATCAAGTCGTCGGCAAAGCAAAGATGAGAAATTCTGTCCTTCTTGCATCTCCAGTGGAACTTGAAGTTTTGATTGGCACTCATATTGCAGAACAGCCCTGACAGGATTTCCATGCAAAGGACAAACAAATATGGAGATAATGGATCACCTTGTCTCAGCCCTCTACCCCCATGAAAGTAACCTGCAAGTTCACCGTTGACGTTGATTGAGAATTGACACGATGTAACACACACCATGATCCAATCAACCACTGTTCTAGGGAATCCCATTTTTATTAACGTAGCATCAACGAAATCCCACCGAACCGAGTCATAAGCCTTCATCAGATCTACTTTCATAGCACAACGAGCCGGACCCGTAGATTTATGATAGCCTTTCATTAGCTCCTGAGACAAAAGAATATTGTCGCTGATTCTCCGTCCAGAGATAAAAGCTGTCTGATACGGACCTACTAAGGACGGCAAAACAACTTTCATTCTCCCAGCTAGAATCTTCGCGATGCATTTGTATACTGTATTGCAGCAAGATATAGGACGAAAATCTGTCAACCTCGTAGGATTAGCAACTTTAGGGATAAGGGAAATGGATGTAGCATTCATTTCTTTAAGCATTCTACGAGTCTGAAAGAAGGAGCTAACAGCTTTGATTACATCTTCCCCCACTATATGCCACATTCTTTTGAAGAAACCTGCGTTGAAGCCATCCGGGCCAGGGGCTTTGTTGTTTTTCAAACTAAACATAGCATTCTTAATCTCCTCCCTTGTTACCTCTTGTGCTAGTTCATGCTGTTGAGTCGAAGACAGTTTAAAGTTAATTGCCGATTGCATCACTTCCTCGTTCAAGACCCTAGGCATCTGATTCACTCCCAACACACGCTGGAAGTATGCAATTACTTCTGATTTGACTGCCTCGTGTCCTTCAACGACTTCCCCATCCTCCCTTGTAACGGAGAGAAGCTTATTTCTATTCTGTCTTCCATTTACTGATTTGTGGAAGTAGCTAGTATTCTGATCCCCCAAGCTAAGCCATTGCATCCTTGCCTTTTGTTTGAAAAAACTCTCTTCCGCCCTGACCGTAGAACCATAGTTACGAACAGCATCTCTTTCACGCATGCGTAAAGTTGGATTCTCAGGCGCTGTATGCAGCTCCTGTTGAGCCTTATCCATTTGATCTTTTGCATCTTTGACTCTATCTGATATATTGGAAAAGTGAGTCTTATTCAAATGTTTAAGTTCCTGCTTTAGCTTCCTTAGTTTGCAACACAACTGATACATTGGACAACCCCCCAAATGCTGATCCCATACTTTCTTCACCAATGGCATGAACTCGTCATGATCCATCCACATATCAAAGAATCTGAATGGTTTCTTTATGTTCTGAACATTGCCAATAACCTTTACCACCATGGGAGAATGATCTGAAATACCAGCAGGCAAGAATCTCGCTTCCGACAATGGGAAGTGCAGATTCCACTTCTCATTCACAAGCACTCTATCTAGCTTCCGCATAATCAGATTCTTAATACATTGGTTCGTCCATGTATAATGCATACCAGAATACCGAAGATCATCCACTTTCGCATCTCGAATACATGTTTCCAACCTGTCCATCTGACCATCCCACGTAGTAGACCCTCCTGACCTTTCTGACGGATTGCGGATAGCATTAAAGTCACCCATAAGGATCCATGGGGTTGACTCCCATGCAACACTACGACTCACTATATCAGACCATAATGTCTCACGTAAGGATGCATTATTGTCTCCATAAATGATTGAAGTATTAAAACAGATATTGGTAGCTAATATAGTGACAGAAACATGGATAGCCTGGTCTGACATACCGCAAACATCCACCTTCACCACATCAGCATTCCAGCAAACCCAAATACGACCACGACAAGAGAAATCATAATTATACAAGAATGACCAATTACGCAGAAGAAGTTGCGAAACAATATCTTTATTCCTGTCTCTAACCCGAGTTTCAGCCAAACCAAAAAAAACCATCCTCTCTTGATGGATGAGCACCAAGTCAGAAAAAACAGGAGAGAGGTTAGAGAGGACAGATACAAAGGGGCGGTGCTCCGACAGCCATATCTCCGGCGACCACCGTTGGATCAAGCCAAGATTTGGTTATGTTGTGCGCGGAACTATTGTCTACATTCTGACCGGAGGGATCTTCTAAAGCTTCCACCGTTTAAGAAATCTGGACAACTGAAATTTTCTGGAAAACCCCCTAGTGCTGTCAGAGTCGCCGGCCGATTTTGCCTTGTTAAACCGTTGGATCCAGACGATTTTTTGGTATGTTGTGAACATCTATATTGCCTACATTCTGTCCAGAGGGATCGTCCATGTTGGATTCCTCCTGCGGAAGCTAGCCATTTGAATATTTCTGGAAAAATCCTTCTCGGAACAGTAAGAGCCGCCAGCATATTTCTCCTTCTTCCACCGTTGGATCAAGCTTATTTTTGGATATGTGATGCACCTGGTTATGATACACATTATGAACGGGGGAGATTAGAAATTTAGCCTCCGGCAACGTTTTCTACATGTTCAACAGAAGGTCGTCATTCTCAGGTCAGTTTCGATATAATTAACATCTACGGAGATCCAACCGTTAAACTGTGCTGATTTTTGAATATGTTATACATAACATGTGTATCTACCTTTGAACCGTTGGGCTTCTTGGACTGAGTTTGTTTGTCCTTAGAACGTTCTATCTAGTATTTGTATGCTGCCAAATTGTCTTTGTGTTCTGCTGTTGAATTTGTTCCAATGGTTAGCTCTGACATTGAACAACACAATGGAGTTAAATCTGGACATACCTTACAATTAGAGCTCCAAGATATGCTACATAGTCTTGACATGAATCCTGTGTTGGGTTCTAAAGTTGATGAGTTGAATGCTGGGTCTAAGCAACAAGAACAGCTACACCTTAGCCCCAAATTGAATTTTTTAAATGCTTTGAAGGGCTCTGATGTTGATGACAATAAGGGTAGGATGTCCCTTGATATGAATCCAGTCCGTAACTTGCATTTTGCTCCCCCCGCAATAACTGATGGCCGTGTGACAGTAGCTCCTCCACTTGATGTGTTTGAGGATGGCTGTGAACTTTGGAAGTCCACTCTAGTTGGTCATTTCGTGGGTCAAAAATTACCCTATCCTGTTGTTAATTCTATTGCCAAAAGAATATGGGGCTCCCACGGTCTATCCGAAGTTTTATCTTCTGATAATGGTTTCTTTCTCTTCACTTTTGATTCTGTCGACCGCGCCACAAATGTTCTGGAGAGAGCCCCATGGCATATGGCCAACAGACCTTTGGTGCTTAAACGTTGGCATCCGAACATGCAATTTTTGAAAGATGATCTGGATAGAGTTCCGGTATGGGTTAAGCTCTATAATGTTCCTCTCGAGTATTGGACTGTTAAGGGGTTGAGTTGTGTAGCGAGTGCTATTGGGGTTCCCCTTCATGCTGACCTTACTACATTGTTGCGTAAAAGGCTTAGCTACGCAAGAGTTTGCGTTGAGATAGAAGCTTCGAAAACGCTGGTGAAGGAATACGACCTTCGCTGTCCAAATGGGATATTCATAACAATTTCAGCGGATTATGAATGGGTACCGTCAAGGTGCAATAATTGCAATGTCTTTGGACATACCACATCGATATGTGCTACCAGTAAAGTTGATGATCGTACAATGGGGGCAGAGGGCAAAAGGAAAATAGGAGCTGTGAACTCTAAACCTACAGATAATAAGCAGAATCAGCTTCAATGGCAGGTAGTTGGTAAACGAAATAAGGGTGTTACGATTGGTGAGAATGATTGTTTGGAATCTAAAGAGCTTAATTGTAATGAGAATGGTTGTTTAGCATCTGCTTTACATATTGCTGATTGTCATACGAATGAAACTGCGACATCAGATAAGCTTGTTTTGATGAGGAATGTTCAACGAACAGATGTAAAGCATTGGGCACATCTGACAATCAGATGTGCCCAATGCTTTACATCTGTTCGTTGAACATTCCTCATCAAAACAAGCTTATCTGATGTCGCAGTTTCATTCGTATGACAATCAGCAATATGTAAAGCAGATGCTAAACAACCATTCTCATTACAATTAAGCTCTTTAGATTCCAAACAATCATTCTCACCAATCGTAACACCCTTATTTCGTTTACCAACTACCTGCCATTGAAGCTGATTCTGCTTATTATCTGTAGGTTTAGAGTTCACAGCTCCTATTTTCCTTTTGCCCTCTGCCCCCATTGTACGATCATCAACTTTACTGGTAGCACATATCGATGTGGTATGTCCAAAGACATTGCAATTATTGCACCTTGACGGTACCCATTCATAATCCGCTGAAATTGTTATGAATATCCCATTTGGACAGCGAAGGTCGTATTCCTTCACCAGCGTTTTCGAAGCTTCTATCTCAACGCAAACTCTTGCGTAGCTAAGCCTTTTACGCAACAATGTAGTAAGGTCAGCATGAAGGGGAACCCCAATAGCACTCGCTACACAACTCAACCCCTTAACAGTCCAATACTCGAGAGGAACATTATAGAGCTTAACCCATACCGGAACTCTATCCAGATCATCTTTCAAAAATTGCATGTTCGGATGCCAACGTTTAAGCACCAAAGGTCTGTTGGCCATATGCCATGGGGCTCTCTCCAGAACATTTGTGGCGCGGTCGACAGAATCAAAAGTGAAGAGAAAGAAACCATTATCAGAAGATAAAACTTCGGATAGACCGTGGGAGCCCCATATTCTTTTGGCAATAGAATTAACAACAGGATAGGGTAATTTTTGACCCACGAAATGACCAACTAGAGTGGACTTCCAAAGTTCACAGCCATCCTCAAACACATCAAGTGGAGGAGCTACTGTCACACGGCCATCAGTTATTGCGGGGGGAGCAAAATGCAAGTTACGGACTGGATTCATATCAAGGGACATCCTACCCTTATTGTCATCAACATCAGAGCCCTTCAAAGCATTTAAAAAATTCAATTTGGGGCTAAGGTGTAGCTGTTCTTGTTGCTTAGACCCAGCATTCAACTCATCAACTTTAGAACCCAACACAGGATTCATGTCAAGACTATGTAGCATATCTTGGAGCTCTAATTGTAAGGTATGTCCAGATTTAACTCCATTGTGTTGTTCAATGTCAGAGCTAACCATTGGAACAAATTCAACAGCAGAACACAAAGACAATTTGGCAGCATACAAATACTAGATAGAACGTTCTAAGGACAAACAAACTCAGTCCAAGAAGCCCAACGGTTCAAAGGTAGATACACATGTTATGTATAACATATTCAAAAATCAGCACAGTTTAACGGTTGGATCTCCGTAGATGTTAATTATATCGAAACTGACCTGAGAATGACGACCTTCTGTTGAACATGTAGAAAACGTTGCCGGAGGCTAAATTTCTAATCTCCCCCGTTCATAATGTGTATCATAACCAGGTGCATCACATATCCAAAAATAAGCTTGATCCAACGGTGGAAGAAGGAGAAATATGCTGGCGGCTCTTACTGTTCCGAGAAGGATTTTTCCAGAAATATTCAAATGGCTAGCTTCCGCAGGAGGAATCCAACATGGACGATCCCTCTGGACAGAATGTAGGCAATATAGATGTTCACAACATACCAAAAAATCGTCTGGATCCAACGGTTTAACAAGGCAAAATCGGCCGGCGACTCTGACAGCACTAGGGGGTTTTCCAGAAAATTTCAGTTGTCCAGATTTCTTAAACGGTGGAAGCTTTAGAAGATCCCTCCGGTCAGAATGTAGACAATAGTTCCGCGCACAACATAACCAAATCTTGGCTTGATCCAACGGTGGTCGCCGGAGATATGGCTGTCGGAGCACCGCCCCTTTGTATCTGTCCTCTCTAACCTCTCTCCTGTTTTTTCTGACTTGGTGCTCATCCATCAAGAGAGGATGGTTTTTTTTGGTTTGGCTGAAACTCGGGTTAGAGACAGGAATAAAGATATTGTTTCGCAACTTCTTCTGCGTAATTGGTCATTCTTGTATAATTATGATTTCTCTTGTCGTGGTCGTATTTGGGTTTGCTGGAATGCTGATGTGGTGAAGGTGGATGTTTGCGGTATGTCAGACCAGGCTATCCATGTTTCTGTCACTATATTAGCTACCAATATCTGTTTTAATACTTCAATCATTTATGGAGACAATAATGCATCCTTACGTGAGACATTATGGTCTGATATAGTGAGTCGTAGTGTTGCATGGGAGTCAACCCCATGGATCCTTATGGGTGACTTTAATGCTATCCGCAATCCGTCAGAAAGGTCAGGAGGGTCTACTACGTGGGATGGTCAGATGGACAGGTTGGAAACATGTATTCGAGATGCGAAAGTGGATGATCTTCGGTATTCTGGTATGCATTATACATGGACGAACCAATGTATTAAGAATCTGATTATGCGGAAGCTAGATAGAGTGCTTGTGAATGAGAAGTGGAATCTGCACTTCCCATTGTCGGAAGCGAGATTCTTGCCTGCTGGTATTTCAGATCATTCTCCCATGGTGGTAAAGGTTATTGGCAATGTTCAGAACATAAAGAAACCATTCAGATTCTTTGATATGTGGATGGATCATGACGAGTTCATGCCATTGGTGAAGAAAGTATGGGATCAGCATTTGGGGGGTTGTCCAATGTATCAGTTGTGTTGCAAACTAAGGAAGCTAAAGCAGGAACTTAAACATTTGAATAAGACTCACTTTTCCAATATATCAGATAGAGTCAAAGATGCAAAAGATCAAATGGATAAGGCTCAACAGGAGCTGCATACAGCGCCTGAGAATCCAACTTTACGCATGCGTGAAAGAGATGCTGTTCGTAACTATGGTTCTACGGTCAGGGCGGAAGAGAGTTTTTTCAAACAAAAGGCAAGGATGCAATGGCTTAGCTTGGGGGATCAGAATACTAGCTACTTCCACAAATCAGTAAATGGAAGACAGAATAGAAATAAGCTTCTCTCCGTTACAAGGGAGGATGGGGAAGTCGTTGAAGGACACGAGGCAGTCAAATCAGAAGTAATTGCATACTTCCAGCGTGTGTTGGGAGTGAATCAGATGCCTAGGGTCTTGAACGAGGAAGTGATGCAATCGGCAATTAACTTTAAACTGTCTTCGACTCAACAGCATGAACTAGCACAAGAGGTAACAAGGGAGGAGATTAAGAATGCTATGTTTAGTTTGAAAAACAACAAAGCCCCTGGCCCGGATGGCTTCAACGCAGGTTTCTTCAAAAGAATGTGGCATATAGTGGGGGAAGATGTAATCAAAGCTGTTAGCTCCTTCTTTCAGACTCGTAGAATGCTTAAAGAAATGAATGCTACATCCATTTCCCTTATCCCTAAAGTTGCTAATCCTACGAGGTTGACAGATTTTCGTCCTATATCTTGCTGCAATACAGTATACAAATGCATCGCGAAGATTCTAGCTGGGAGAATGAAAGTTGTTTTGCCGTCCTTAGTAGGTCCGTATCAGACAGCTTTTATCTCTGGACGGAGAATCAGCGACAATATTCTTTTGTCTCAGGAGCTAATGAAAGGCTATCATAAATCTACGGGTCCGGCTCGTTGTGCTATGAAAGTAGATCTGATGAAGGCTTATGACTCGGTTCGGTGGGATTTCGTTGATGCTACGTTAATAAAAATGGGATTCCCTAGAACAGTGGTTGATTGGATCATGGTGTGTGTTACATCGTGTCAATTCTCAATCAACGTCAACGGTGAACTTGCAGGTTACTTTCATGGGGGTAGAGGGCTGAGACAAGGTGATCCATTATCTCCATATTTGTTTGTCCTTTGCATGGAAATCCTGTCAGGGCTGTTCTGCAATATGAGTGCCAATCAAAACTTCAAGTTCCACTGGAGATGCAAGAAGGACAGAATTTCTCATCTTTGCTTTGCCGACGACTTGATGATATTCAGCAAAGGGGATGTACACTCAGTTCGTATGATAAAAAATGCACTCATAGAGTTTCAAGATCTGTCAGGTCTATATCCAAATCCAAACAAAAGTGACATCTTCTTGAGCGGTGTGTTAGGTGCTAAGAGGGAACAGATTATCAGTATTCTTGGGTTTAGAGAGGGGGAGCTTCCTATGAAATATTTGGGAGTGCCTCTTATCTCGTCCAGACTAAAGGCTGTTGATTGTAAGGGCCTCGTGGATCGAATTACCACTAAAGTACGACATTGGACCTGCAGAACACTCTCTTTCGCAGGGCGAGTACAACTGATTAACTCAGTTTTATTCTCCATCCAGGTCTATTGGGCATCTCTATTCCTATTACCTGGGCAAGTAGTGAAAAACGTTGAGCAAATTATGAGATCCTTTCTTTGGTCAGGTTCAGATATGAGCACTACTAGGGCTAAAGTGGCTTGGGATCAGGTATGTCTTCCAAGAAAGGAGGGGGGGCTAGGCATAAAAAGGATAACAGAATGGAACACGATTGCCTTGTTGAAACACATTTGGAACCTGTGCAATGACTCGGATGGCTCAATCTGGTCTACTTGGATCAGATCCAATCTCTTGCGAGGTAGGAATTTCTGGACAATCAAGGCGCCAGGAAGCTGCTCTTGGGCTTGGGGAAAGATTCTAAAGCTCAGATCCTTAGCATGGCCGAAGATGAAGCACATTATCGGAGATGGAATGACAACCTCTCTATGGTTTGACAATTGGCATCCTCACAGCCCGCTCGCTGATACTTACGGTGAACGATTCATCTATGATTCAGGTATGGAGCACAACGCGAGAGTGAACGTGCTGATTAATAACTTAGAATGGAGAATTCCTATCACTCATGCTATTGGCTGGCACCCCATTATAGAAGCTATTCCTTCCACATCTACTCCTAAGGGGCAAAAGGATGAGATTGTTTGGTTGGATTCGCCAAATCAGAGTTTCTCGGTCAAAGTAGCTTGGGAACAACTAAGAATTCATCATCAGATGGTTGATTGGCATGACATCGTGTGGTTCAAGAATGTTGTCCCAAGACATGCATTTCTTCTTTGGGTGGCTATACAACGGAAACTCTCAACGCAGGATAGACTTCATCGGTTTGGTATTCATGGTCCCAATAGGTGCTCACTTTGTCTCCGCAATAATGAAGATCACAACCACTTGTTCTTTGAATGCCCCTTTACGAAAGCATTATGGTGGAATGTTTGTGACAGATGCGACATCCCAAGAATGACAAAAAGCTTGGATGAATGGATTCGATTGGCCACTGTCTCTTGGCATGGCAAAAGTTTCGTCAACTTTTCTCGTAAACTGGGTTTCGCAGCTACAGTGTATTGTATCTGGCAAGAACGGAACGCAAGGATCTTTGCAGACGTGTCTAAAGCTTCGAATTTGGTTTTTGATCAAATCGAATGTATCATTCGCGATAAGCTTGTTTTGATGAGGAATGTTCAACGAACAGATGAAAACATAAGGATCCAAAGACTTTGGAGGGTCAATAACATCGACTCTTAATTTGATGTTTAGCTGGTTGTTTTTGTACCCCTAGCATATCTAGTTGGTCTAAGTTTTTGTTTTGTTATGTGGCTAGCCTGTAGCCATTTGTTGGTTTTCGTTTCTGTTCACATTGTAAATCTTGGGTATGCCCATTATATTCTTTGTATCTTTTTCTTTTAATACATAAGTCAGCTTACCAAAAAAAAGATTTGTGCCAAACCACTATTATAGAGACTTATATCTGAAGCTCCAAGGTCTGAATCAAGGTTATAAGACAGTAGATGAATATCACAAAGAGATGGAGATAGCAATGATTCGGGCTAATGTTGTTGAGGATAGAGAAGCCACCATGGCTAGATTTCTTAATGGGTTGAATCGGGACATTGCTAATGTGGTTGAGCTACAGCACTATGTGGAGCTAGAGGACATGGTTCACATGGCGACGAAGGTTGAGAGACAACTTAGGAGGGGGCATGCTCGGCCAGCGTTTAATTCGGGTTCGTCGTCATCTTGGAAGCCGAATCTAAAGAGAGAGGGCACTGTCCACCCAAGATCCTTTGGTCCTTCTAGAATTGAACCACCAAAGGCTAAAGTTGATGTCCCTACTGATGCCAAAGGTAAATCTGAAACTCAACCTAAACGTACTCGTGATGTTAAATGTTTCAGGTGTCAGGGACATGGACATTATGCTTCAGAGTGTCCTAACAAGAGAATCATGATGATTAGAGATAATGGTGATGTGGAATCTGAAAGTGACAGTTCTGATTGTGAAGGCATGCCACCATTGGAGGATAGTGATGGGGATGAGTTAGCATTACCGGTTGAGGAGTCCTTGGTTATAAGGCGAACACTTCAGGTTCAGGTCAAAGAAGATGATACTAATGAACAAAGGGAGAACATCTTCCATACGCGTTGTTACGTACAAAGAAAGGTGTGTTGTTTAATTATAGATAGTGGAAGCTGTGTTAATGTTTGCAGTGCCACCCTTGTTAGTAAACTGAATTTGTATACTGCTAAGCATGCTAAACCATATAGATTGCAATGGCTGAATGATAGTGGTGAAGTGAAAGTGACTAAACAAGTTGTGGTTCCATTTTCGATTGGGAAATATGTTGATGAAGTTCTGTGCGACGTGGTACCAATGCAAGCAAGTCACATCTTGTTGGGGAGACCATGGCAATATGATAGGAAGGCAATTCATGATGGGGTTAAAAATAGGTATACCATTGTAAAAGATGGTAAAACCATCACTCTTGTACCTCTTACACCCAAACAGGTGTATGATGATCAAATAAAGCTAAAAAGTGAGCATAAGGCGATGGGGAGAGAAAATCAAGGTGAGGAAAAAGGGGAGAGAAGACCATCAGATTCGGCTAGAACCCAAACCACTACAACCCATTCGGCCACCCATCCAAACACAAGCAAATATTCGGCCAACACTCCAAACAAATCAAACCATTCGACCACAACTCAAAAACACCCAAATCTGGCCGAGAGTGGAGGTAAGACAAGAGGAGTGAAGAAAGTCAGCAAGTGTGATGAGAATTGTGTGGAAAAACTAAAGAAACAACCCAATTTTTATGCTAGAGAGGGTGAGGTCAGATCTGCATTTTTCACTAACAAGCCAATGATCTTACTTGTGTACAAAGAGGCTTACTTTAATACTAATGATCTTGATCATATTGTGCCTAGTGTTGCTATTTCTTTGTTGCAGGGATTTGATGATGTGTTCCCCGACGATACTCCTAGCGGATTACCACCATTGAGGGGGATAGAGCATCAGATTGATTTCGTGCCCGGAGCTTCAATTCCTAACCGACCAGCTTATAGAAGCAATCCCGAGGAGACGAAGGAGCTTCAAAGGCAAGTTGATGAGCTGATGGAAAAGGGCTACATTCGTGAGAGTATGAGCCCGTGTGCTGTACCCGTGCTACTTGTGCCAAAGAAGGATGGAACATGGAGGATGTGTGTTGATTGCCGAGCCATCAACGACATAACGGTAAAGTATAGACATCCCATCCCTAGGCTTGATGACATGTTAGATGAGTTACATGGATCCTGTATTTTCTCTAAAATTGACTTGAAAAGTGGGTACCATCAAATTAGGATGAAAGAAGGTGATGAATGGAAAATAACATTTAAGACTAAGCATGGTTTGTATGAATGGTTAGTAATGCCGTTTGGACTTACAAATGCACCTAGTACGTTTATGCGTTTAATGAATCATGTGTTGCGTGCATTCATGGGTAAGTTTGTGGTTGTGTATTTTGATGACATTTTGATATATAGCAAGAACTTAACTGAGCATCTTGATCATTTGTGTAATGTACTTAGTGTGTTGCGTAGTGAGAAATTGTATGCTAATCTTAAAAAGTGTGCCTTTTGCATGGAGAAAATTGTGTTTCTTGGCTATGTTGTAACTGCATAGGGTATCGATATGGATGAGGAGAAAGTTAAGGCCATCCGGGAATGGCTTACACCCAAATCGGTAAGTGAGGTAAGGAGTTTTCATGGGTTAGCTAGTTTTTACAGGCGTTTTGTGAAAGATTTCAGCACAATAGCTGCGCCCTTGAATGAAGTTGTTAAAAAGTCAGTTGGGTTTAGATGGGGGGAGGAACAAGAGTTGGCTTTTGTTTTTTTGAAAGACAAATTATGTTCTGCACCTGTTTTGGCTTTACCTGACTTTACAAAAGCATTTGAAATAGAATGTGATGCGTCTGGAATAGGAATAGGTGTTGTTTTGATGCAGGATCGGAGACCTATTGCGTATTTCAATGAGAAGTTAAGTGGAGCGACCTTGAACTATCCCACTTACGACAAAGAACTCTATGCTTTGGTAAGAGCACTTGAGACATGGCAGCATTACTTGTGGCCAAAAGAGTTCGTAATCCATTCGGATCATGAGTCCTTGAAACATCTGAAAGGACAAGGTAAGTTGAATAGGAGGCATGCAAAATGGGTTGAATTCATTGAAACTTTTCCTTACGTAATCAAGTATAAGCAAGGGAAAGAGAACATCGTAGCTGATGCACTCTCGCGCAGGTATGTTCTTTTACACACCATGAATACTAGATTGTTAGGTTTTGAATATGTGAAGGAATTGTATGATAATGATTCTGACTTTGCTGAGATTTATAATGCATGTGGACATTCGGCTTTCAGTAAGTTTTATTTGATGGATGATTATTTGTTCAAAGAGAATAGATTGTGTGTTCCTACTAGTTCTTTGCGTGAATTGCTTGTTCGTGAAGCACATGGGGGTGGTTTAATGGGTCACTTTGGGGTTGCGAAAACCTTGGATGTATTGCATGAGCATTTCTATTGGCCAAAGATGAAAAGAGATGTGCAACGAATTTGTGAACAGTGCATTGCTTGTAGAAAGGCAAAATCTAGAGTACAACCGCATGGACTATATACACCACTACCTGTGCCTACTGAACCTTGGGTAGATATCTCTATGGACTTTGTTTTAGGTTTACCTAGGTCAAAGAAAGGTAGAGACTCTATCTTTGTTGTGGTAGATAGGTTTTCTAAAATGGCGCATTTCATTGCATGCCATAAAACAGATGATGCATCTCATATCGCAGACTTGTTCTTTAGAGAGATTGTACGTTTGCATGGCATTCCTAAGAGTATAGTGTCAGATCGTGATGTTAAGTTCCTTAGTTACTTTTGGAAGACCTTATGGGGAAAGTTGGGAACTAAACTCTTATTTTCGACAACATGCCATCCTCAAACAGATGGACAAACTGAGGTAGTGAATAGAACATTATCCCAACTTTTACGTGCTGTAATTCAAAAGAATTTGAAAAGTTGGGAAGAATGTTTGCCTTTTGTTGAGTTTGCTTATAATAGAACTGTGCATTCAACTACTACTTTTTCTCCTTTTGAAATTGTTTATGGTTTTAATCCACTAACTCCTATGGACTTAATTCCTTTACCTTTTGAAGAAAGTGTAAGTTTAGATGGTGAAAAGAAGGCAAAGATGGTGAGAGAACTCCATGAGGGAGTTCGACTATAAATAGAGAAAAAGAACAGACTTTACGCTTCTAAAGCAAATAAGGGACGTAAACTGGTTGTTTTCCAACCCGGTGATTGGGTATGGGTGCACATGCGTAAGGAACGATTTCCTAACCAAAGGAAATCAAAATTACAGCCTCGTGGTGATGGTCCTTTTCAGGTTTTAGAGAGAATCAATGACAACGCATACAAAATCGACCTTCCAGGTGAGTATAGTGTTAGTGCTACCTTTAATGTTGCTGATCTTACTTTGTTTGACACAGATTTTGATTCGAGGTCGAATCCTTTCGAGGAGAAAGGGGATGATGCGGACCAGCCCAGAAACACCAGCAAGGACCCATTACATGTTCCAAATGGACCAATGACTCGGTCCAAGACAAAGACATTGAAAGACGCATTGAATGCATTGGTTTTGAAGGTTTCCACCAAGTCAGAATTGGAAGGTCCATTGGAGTATCAAGAGGAGATCCTAGTACATCTTATCCATGTGGAAGAGGGGTCCAATACAACCTTATTTGGGCCATGAGATAAGGGCTTTATTTTATTTTGTTAGCTACAGCCCAAGGCTTGTTTGGGCTTAATTCATACTTTGTTTTAAGCTAGGATCCAAGGCTTGTTTGGATTAAGTTATGGGCTTTTCATTTTTGGGTTATGGGCTTTTCATTTTTGGGTTTTGGGCCAGTTTTGAGTGGACCTCATATAAGTCCACATAAAGGGTCCATTAGGGTTAACTTTTCAAGAACTATTTAAACTCATGGAGGCCAAAATTTCGGGAGCTTTGATGAATATTATTCTGAATTTTTCAGTTTTAACGTGTGAGAGTGATTCTTGCATTCTTCAGTTCTTGAACGAATTGAATCTGACTTATCGAAGATTAACTGGCTTCGTGGCGTCATTCTACTCATTCCAATAGTGTTGGTGCCTTGGGGCAGGTTTCCATTGTGTCGCACTCATATCAGACCTATTTCGGCTTTCCGGGATCAGATCTCAATCTTGATTGTGGGTTGCGTGACCACGTGATCACGAGGTTCGCATCAACTTTGTTTTAGTTTTACCTAGGTCAAAGAAAGGTAGAGACTCTATTTTTGTTGTGGTTGATAGGTTTTCTAAAATGGCGCATTTCATTGCATGCCATAAAACAGATGATGCATCTCATATTGCATACTTGTTCTTTAGGGAGATTGTACGTTTGCATGGCATTCCTAAGAGTATAGTGTCAGATCGTGATGTTAAGTTCCTTAGTTACTTTTGGAAGACCTTATGGGGAAAGTTGGGAACTAAACTCTTATTTTCGACAACATGCCATCCTCAAACAGATGGACAAACTGAGGTAGTGAATAGAACATTATCCCAACTTTTACGTGTTGTAATT
>JAAWWB010001825.1:0-25652 GCA_018804465.1 Populus tomentosa | reverse complement strand
TAACTAGTTGACTATTCCCCTTTTGTTTCATAACAGCATTATGGGTGTATTTATTTGATTGTGATAATGTATCTTCTCCGTCACAGATATGTATTTGGTGTTGGCATCACATAATGGACATGCGGAGAAGATGACACAGGAAGGTGTGTCAGCATGTCGCCTTCCTTATGACAAGAAGAAGATTGTGGGGACGGCTGGAGACTGCGAGAGGTGGTCTTTCTTTCAACAGTCTGTTCAGTGTTGTTACAAGAACCAGGGTCTCTATAGCATAGGTGCTAAGTTTAGCAGAAACCATGGTGGAGATCTTTAATTTTGAAATATCATGTGCACTATTTATATGGACTGATAATATTT
Source organism: Populus tomentosa (assembly GCA_018804465.1). Taxonomy (NCBI): domain Eukaryota; kingdom Viridiplantae; phylum Streptophyta; class Magnoliopsida; order Malpighiales; family Salicaceae; genus Populus; species Populus tomentosa. The sequence goes on along the minus strand of JAAWWB010001825.1, from coordinate 25,298 downwards.
ACACTTTTAGCTCTAATGGTGGTGAAGTGCAGAAAATAGCCATGTTGCTACCTGTAAAAAAAGTTGGGGAGGGACAGAGAGATACTGAATGATGCAAGAATACACAGTAGAGCAATGAATAGAGGAGAAAGGAAAACTTTTTTTTTTTCTTTATGAACGAAGATTGAAAAGGGCTGCACGCACTCCTATGTGCCTGTTTTGAACGAGGGGAATTGATTTTAACAGGGCTCAAACCAACCAACAATAAGAACTCTCAGCACCTGTGATGGGTCGTGAGGATGGCCCCCACCCTTTTATTTTCTTTTGGCAAATCACCTTAATTAAAAGAAGAGCTGACTCTAGTCAAGCGTGTATCTTTGGCATTTGTAATTATTCTCACCTGTACGAACTCTTCCATTTCCTGCCTTTCTGCTCTACTCTCTGTACACCCCAACTAGGAAAGTGTGCCAACCCTACAGTTACTCCCTCACCTACCTCTGAAAATCCTTCTCTTCCCTTAACCTCTGTGGCAGATACAATGTTAGGCGTTTCATGTGCACCTTGTTTAAAGACCCGGACCCAGTTCTCTAGAAGCACTTTATCTCTGAACCTTTGCACCTTCTCTCTTGGGCACCCCTAAGCCACCCTCCTTTACTGCACTGGGTTCGTGCACTTGGCATTACAAATTATATTGATGCATTTGCATTGTAACCTAATTTGCACTATTTTATATTTGATTTTGTTTTCCCCTAATGATTGTGCTGGACTTTCCTTGATAGATTGGTGGCTGAAATCAATATGGAGCGAAAGAAGTCACATAAGGCAAAGACAAAACCATATGAAGGAAGGAAGCAACTGAGTAGTGTTAGAGTGATCCAACGGAATCTGGTGTACATAGTTGGGTTGCCTCTTAATCTGGCAGATGAAGATGTATTCTCCCTCTCCCTCCCCCTCTCCCTCCCCCCCTCTCATCTCCCATTTTCTTAAATCTCCTTTTAATGTTTTCGAAATTTTGAGCAGCTTCTGCAGCACAGAGAGTATTTTGGTCAATACGGGAAGGTTCTAAAGTCTCTATGTCTCGAACAGCAGCTGGTGTTATTCAACAGTTTCCAAACAATACTTGTAGTGTGTAAGTTAAAAAGCATCTTTGACTTTGTATTTTGGTGGATTTGGTTTATGATCAAGCTGAATGGTGCAGAAAGTTCTGTATAGCTGACCTTGATTAGTCTGTGTTGAGGTTTTATGTTGTCTGACTTTTTATGTATCAATGTCTATTATGTAAACATACCAAATGCAAAATTCTACCTTTGCAGTTTTTGTCCTTTTTAACTTTATCTATAGAAACTCTTGGGACTTTAGGACTATATAAATGCTCTATATTTTTGTGTTTTTGTACTGTACAACAGTATGCATCACCTCTCATCCATTTTATGTAATATACCTGTTTGTATGCTTTTCAGGAACAATATTTGTTTCTACATTCTCTAAACAAGCTCACTGTCTGTTATTTTTATTGCTTGCAGATATAACTTACTCCAAGGAGGAAGAAGCTATTCGGTGTATTCAGTCTGTACATGGTTTTGTCTTGGATGGTAGATCTTTAAAGTATGTGCATCTTTACATATTCTCATTTGTTCATTGATGTTTGCATTCATACTGATATTCTGGGCAATTTCAGGGCGTGGCTTGGAACTACAAAGTATTGTCATGCATGGCTGAGAAATGTGGTATGAGCCATTTTAAACTTTCCAGTGGCAATTATTCTTGAATTGCTTTCATAAATGCTTGAAGAAAACTAGTAACATGCAATAGAGTTTAATTGGATGCTATTTCTGTTGGATCCAGCCTTGCACAAATCCTGATTGTCTATATTTGCATGAGATTGGTTCTCAAGAAGATAGTTTATACAAAGATGAGATCATATCAGCATACACAAGGTATATTTGCGATCTGTTAACAACTCATTGAGAGCTTGATCTAATCTTGTAGAAATGCTTTATTCTCTTATTCCTCTCTAATTTTTGTTCCAGTTTAGTGTCTAAAGAAGGAAAAATATCATCGCTAGCCTGATGAAAAGATTTAGCACAGCAATAATGGGTGCCCCTTAGTTGCTCCAATGTTTTTTATTCATCAGTACTTTATGTTACAAAAGTTCTATGAAAAGTTAAAAAACTGTAGTATTGAGAAATTGGAGATAGGGTTGCTGTGAGCCAAATGATTTTGTTCTTTTGTTGAAGCCATGGCTTTTCTTCCTCTTGTTTGGACTTCAGAAAGTTTGTTTGTTTTTTTTTTTTTTTAAAATTTTTGAAATGCTTATTTAGATCTTATTCCCATATTGTCTAGTTTTGGTCTTTATTTTCTCAATCCTAAGCAAAAAAATTTTTTTGTTGTGATTCAACATACCTCCAGAATTATTTTTTGGCAGTGTGTTTCTTGATGTTATCTTGCATTTTATATGGAAATTTAGATGATTAATGAACTGATGATGGTTTTGTAGGAGTAGAGTTCAACAAGTTACCGGTGCACCAAGCTGTCTGTTGTGGCGTTCAGGGAGTATGCTGCCTCCACCTGCAGATGATTATTGTAACAATAGTTCTGCTTCTGCAGCAAAACCAGTTGTGAAAAATGCATCAGATGTAAGATTTTTTTCTGTTAATAGTTTTTTTTAAAAATACACACTGAAATGATATCTTACACCTTTTATGCATTTTAGACGAGTTTCAAACTAGATGCATATCTGTCTGTCTCTGGTTTTGAAGTTATATATTTATCTAACAGAATATAATGAGTAATGACCAAGGTTCACCTCCAACTGGAAGTGCTGGTAGATCTATGGCACTCCCTGCTGCAGCGTCATGGTATGTCAATTCCTTGTGTTTTAATCATAATTGTTGAATTTGTCTGTTAATTTTCATGGAATAAATGATGTGCTAGGGGAACGCGTGCTTCAAACCAGCCTCAAGCAACAAGCTTAACACAGTCTAAATGGACCAATAAGGCTTTAAACCAGACACAACTAGTGGCATGGTAGCGCTCTCTTCTGCAGTTGCAAGCACAAGTCAGGGTTCTATGTTGCAGAATGATGTGGGTAGAAAGGTTGCATGTGATGAAGAAAGCCAATCTATGAATGGAAAAGGTAAATTAGATTTGAAATCTGCCAAAACACCATGTGAACTTGGATAGCCAAGCCACTGCTCCTGAGAACCAGTTATAAATGATGCTACTGCTACTGTAACTTTAAGTAACCAGTCTTCTTGTCCACTGCCATCCATGTACAATGGCTGGGACTCAGATGTGCTGCCAAATGTTGCAAAGTCCTTTGATGGAACTCAACAATCTCGTGAATCTGAAAAGGAAGGCTTTGCTATACCTGATGGAAACTTTCAGAACTCATTGGCCTGACATCACTTCATGAAGGTTGATAGTAATATCAGAAGTGAACTTTCTGGTGTAACTAGAACTAGTTCATTTTCAGATGGAAGTATGATTAAATCACCTGGAAATCAAGGATTGCAGCCTACATATGCTGAACAATACTGTGAACCTACTTCACTAGCAGCAGAGAGAACTGGTGCATTAGAATATGTGGTTTGTGCTTCAAGTGAACAATTGGATTGGAGAACAGATCAACCGATGCATGCAATTAGAAGCACTGTTTCTGAAGTAGAGGAGGATATATTAGCGATTGAGAGACCATGCCTCAAGGACCCAGAGGAAGCAAGCCATGATACTTATTTGCCGAATTCAACTCATTCACCTCATATACCAAATCATTATAGATCTAGTCTTTGCAACACACTGAGTCTTTTGGGGCTGCTAGTTTAAATTCCAATTCTCAATATGCAGATACTAGAGTCAGTGATCTTTCACTTCTACATTCATCTAGTAACTGTGTCACATCAAATGGTTACCCTGAGAAATTAGTCAGCAGTTCTGCTTGTTCAGATAGAAACATAGAGCGCTCGTTTTCTCTCTTGAATGGAGTGGAAGGGAAGAACATGGGCAGATCACTGGGTGATGCTGATAGCAATGGTGCTCTGGATGTGGGTGAGAGCAGCATCATTTCAAATATATTATCACTAGATCTTGATGCCTGGGATAACTCGTTAACATCACCTCAGAATTTGGCCAAGTTGTTGAGTGAAACAGACAACAGCCTAGTTCTCTCAAAATGTCAAGTAACTGGAAGGTACAAAATAATAACAACCAGTCTAGATTTTCCTTTGCAAGACAGGAGGAGTTGAGAAGTCAAACACTGGGTGTCGATCCATCTCATAATGTATTTGGGAAGTTGTCAAAGAACTATTCATCCAACCAGGATTTTGGTGAAAATAGAAATTCATATTTGGAAAAGCTTGGGATTGGTAATAGTTTTTCATCCAGCATTTTCGAAGAACCTGAAAATTTTACATTCAGTCCTTCAACTTTCTCTTCCAACAGGCCTCCTAGTAAGTATTTTCTCCAACTATCCAAGTTCTATGCTCTTTGTTTTTTAGTGCTACACTTATGTTTCTTTTTCTATTTTTTTTAGTTTTTAATTGGGGACAATATGGTAAAATAACAACTTATTTTATTTAGGGTGTTCTTGAGTTTTGAAAGGTAAAAGCTCGTGAATGATGGTTTTGTAGGATGTAACCTTACCATCTTTTTAATGCTGACTTTGAAATTTCTTCCTTTGCTTGAGCTCTTTTAACAAGTTTTATTAAATTGTCATGAGTTCTGTATGCTGTTATATAAGCTTCCTGTATTGAAGAGGACTAAAATAGTTTTTGGAATGTTGTGATTAAATTTGATAAGCTGCCATTCATCCCACGGTGGCCAGACTAAAAGCTTTTGATCATTTGCATTGCATGGATGTGGACTATTAATGCCGTACCAACATGACTTCATAAATTTCTACAAGTGCATGGTTATCACCACATGCAATCCCATTACTAAAACTAGATAGTTTCATAAGTTTTTTCTGCCTTGTATAAAATCTCATCTGGTTTTGAGGCCTCTCCTGTTCCTCTATTAACCCTGACTTTATCTCTGTTCTCTATTTACTGTATTTGTTAGTTTATTTTCTTAGCATTTGTTTATGTTTTGTATTGTATTTGGTGCTTGTTTAGCATCTTGTATCCTCAAGTATTTACCAATTTTCCTTTTGTGTCCCACAAATTCTTTTTTTTTTGTGCACGGTAATCAACTGATATTTTTTTCCCCTTTCTTTGGGGTGTCAATTAACAGTTTCAAGATCTCAAATTTCTGCCCCACCTGGATTCTCTGTGCCAAGCAGAGCACCACCTCCAGGCTTTTCTTCTCATGAAAGAATGGAACAGAGTTTTGACATTATATCTGGTTAGTCATTCTCATCCAGGGTATTAAATTTGATTATGATTTTCAGCTGATATTTATCTTCCTTTTCCTTTTGCAGAGAATCATTTGCTTGACTCATCTTCCTTTCTGAGAAATTCATTTCAGTCACCACCAAATGGCAATGCTGGTAGTGCTGGAGAAATTGAATTTATGGATCCTGCAATTTTGGCTGTTGGAAAAGGGAGACTTCAGGGCGGGCTTAACAATCTAGGAGTGGACATGAGATCAAATTTTCCACAACAATTGCATCATTTTGATAACGAGGCAAGACTTCAACTACTAATGCAAAGATCTCTGCCCCCACACCAGAACACAAGATATGCTGACACTGGGGATAGCTTTTCTTCTCTCACTGATTCTTTTGGCATTTCTTCAAGGCTTGTGGATCAATCACAAATCAGTGGTTTATCCCCTTATGCACAGCTGTCCTTACATCAGTCGAGGAATGGGCTTATGCCAAATGGGCGTTGGGATGGCTGGAATGAGGTTCAGGGTGGCAACAGTTTGCGTATGACAGAGCTTCTCAGGAGTGAGAGAGTGGGATTCAATAAGTTTTACACTTCTGGTTATGAGGATTCAAAATTTCGGATGCCCAGCTCAGATGACTTGTATAACAGAACATTTGAGATGTGAGTTTTGTCGTGGCGGCCTTTTTAACCTTGTTATCAAGGGTCAACCAAGAAAAAAGAGATTTGTGTGTTTATGTTGGTTTGTACTGAAGGATGAGACTGACTCGTAATTGGCCTCATTAAGCAGCCTGATGAAAGATCACCTCCCAAAATCCAGGTCTTGAAGGCAGCAGGTAAGGTTAAATTCTTTAATTTCACTTGTTTTGGACTACATTTATTTTCTGTTTTTTGCAAGGTGATTGAACTTGAGACTGCAAATTATTCTCATCTTTTTTATTTTTCCTAAACTTAATGCAATAATCATATGAACATGCAAGTGATGGTATATGTACAACATGACATTAGCAGGTGACCAAAACCTTCTACTACTTTTACACGCCCTTCGCATAATTGAAAAAAATAATTAAATCCGTTATCATATGAATGTGGTGTTGGTGGACAGGTCTTCCAATTTAAAAAATCTCTTGGATTGAGTGGGTCCAAGGCGTCCAATAGTCATCTAAATTCATGGCATCACTTCGATGCACCAAAATTTCTGAAGCATAACTCTGAAATTAGACAAAATAATAGCAACATTGGTATGAAGTTTTAACTCTGTCCACCATGACAGTACGATCTCATAAGTGGGTTTATTTGTGTTTTGCCTCTGCAGGAGAACTGAAGCCACAAACTTCATAATCATACGAAGAAGATGTGCAGTTGGAGTGCTGGACATTGCTGAACTGTCAGGTTGATCCTCCAGGAGGTCTCTAGTGTCTCTTATTTACTGGAAGTAGTCAAGTTTAGTTGCGCAACTTGCGACTAAATAGAAGAAGTTTGGATTATTTTTTTTCTTCTGAGTTTTATACTCCCTCTATAAATCTGTACATTTTCCATCAGAAAGTTTGTTGGAAACGGTTTTTTGAGGCCTTTTTCTCATAACAATGCTTAATGAGTGGTTTTCCAATAAGCTGATATACCAAGTTTCGTCTACTTTCTTATTGGAGTAGTATCATTTGTTACGTTAAAATTGCATTTTGGACTGGGATCGGTCTCTGGAAACCTTGTTCTAACAGGAAATGTTAAAAGAAGGTGCTCATGAGGTGTCTCAGTTTGGCTTGTTCCAAATAGCCTCCTCAACTTTCACCGCACTCCATACCACCATAATAGCAACAGAAATAACATGTAAAGGATCACAAAAAAGAACACATGAGGCTGTTAGTGGGTGAAAATTGAAGGTTTCCTTGAGAACCTATACGCTCAACCATTTGTTTTATTTTGAATATATTTTCAGTTTTTGATAATTTCAATTTCATCTTTTCTTTGTTAATCTCTTGGATGATATTGAGATGCCTGAAAGGGAGATTGAAACGTACATATTGTCTTTATCTGTCAGTGCTGCGTCAAACATTGGAAGGAAACAACAAGAAGAGGAGAAGGCTGTTGCAAAATTTCTGCCAAATAGTCATCAAGGGAAGGGTTTTTCATAGTTACTGGATTCGAAATCGCCCTTAACTCAGCAAATTCTATTCCAAATAAAATCAAGTGTAAGAAATTGAAATGTGACTTCTTGATCGGCTAACAAAAGGCTGTTACAGCCAAATACCCATTGTTCACGTGAGATTATGAACTAGCATCACAGATACCTCATACAAATCTCACGGCCGCTCCTCCAATCACAAGAGACAACTCAAGAAGAACATGTTCATTTCCAAGGCTTCAACTCCAGGCGGGTTGAGGGAGAAAAGGAGAGATTGTTGATATAAACCTGCAAAAAAGAAGCAGTCACATATTGTGGCTTCGACTTCATTTGACCCTGTTAACACATCTTTCAGTTTGGATGGTCACAAACAGTGACTTGCAGGTGGGAATTATCTTGCTCAGCTACATGTTGTCTGATAGAAGTTCTTCTCCACCAGACCTGAACGCTTTCTGTATACTGGGGCCATCGTCCCCTTGCTAAGAAAACGGCCAAACCAATCAAGCAAAATTGCCTGTTGTTGGTATTGAGATATTCAGATAATGACTGTCGCACTTGAAATATCCGTTTGAGGGGATGTTGTAAGTCTTGGTGTGAGGCTTGATAAATCATTCCGGACCGAGCATGGTGGATACGCTCGAAGGGGAATGTTCCCAGAGACAAGCGTTAACACTCTTCAGATGTGATATATGAGACCATCTAGTTGAAGTGATCCTTTGGTGTAAGCAAGGGTGTGCTTTGGTGACTCTGGTGATTGAAAGGTTGGGCGAGTACCTGTAAACTTGGCCACAAATGCTCTCAGAATGGTAAGCTTGGAAGAGCTGCAAGATGCAAGCTTGTGTTGAAGAAGCAAGCGGACAATTGCCCCACATGAATGGCAAAGGGGGTGATTGTTAGGTATGTTGCCATTAAATGTGCAACAAATGGTGGCTACAACCATTGACTTTGGTAGCCACCATTGTTGAAGAAGAGAAGAAGTTGGCAGCAGCCTTTGTTGAAGAAGAGATGAGTTTGGCAGCCACCATTGATGACAAAGGAGCAAGAGGAGCTGCCATTGATGTCTATAAAAGAGGCATGATCTTAAAGAGCAAAGGGTGAGAGAGAATGAGCATGTGAAGGGATTAGAGAGAAAGAGAGAGCTGCAAGGGCAGCAAGAAAGATGGGAGTTGAGTGGATGTGATCATCCTCCATGTATTTATTGTATCCTTTCTCTATCCCTAAATAAAATGAACCTCTCCCGTGGATGTAGGCAATTTGCCGAACCACGTTAAACATTGTGTGTCAGTGTGCTTACTCTTCCGATGAGCAATAATCAGTACATCACCAGTCGCCGGATTCCGCCCAACAGTTGAGGCAATGAAATGGTAAAAATTGTCTAGCAGAGTCCATCCTCCATGCAAAGTCTTCGTAAATAGCTTCCAACCAGGTAGCTAACAAAGAGAATCTGACGTCTTTTGGCACCAAGACATGTCCTCTTCCAATTGCGCAATGCATAGTCGTGCAGTAATCTTGCTGATTTCGTGCCGGTACACTGTCGGAATTCTGGAATGGGAAAGTGCCAGCTCCTCCTGATCTGCCCACAGTTTCACAAATTCACCGCCATTATTTTTGAGCAGGTGCTTCTCTTTTCCTGACATGGTTATCACTTAATAAAAATATCATTAATTCTGTCAATTAGAAATTTGCTCGTCGAGTTTTCTATTCCGTTGGCAATGAAAAAGAAACCAGATTTTTCAATTTTTTTTTTGTTTATTATGATTTCAAAGCCAATAATTGATCAGCAAAATTATATACTGACCTTTAATAGAATGAAAGAAGAAGAAGAAGAAGAAGATGATGACAGTAGCAAAGCTAGACTACAGTTCGATTAAAGAAAAAAAAAACTTGTTGGAGCTTAATCATTATCCAAACAAAGATTGATTACCAGTAGCAAAATTATTTTGGTGCGCAGTCTTAATCAATCCAATTGAAATGTTCTTGTAACATAAAGTGTTTTTAAATATTAAAAATGACAGCGTTATTATTAATCAATCTTTTTTGCAAATTAAAAATAAGATATTCTTTTATAAAAGAATCAATTATTAATTCTAGCTCATTATATTTTTTTTTTATTAACATGGATGTCCGAGCTAACTTGTGTATACCTCTATTAATTCTACGAGTCTTGAAATTAACGACCATATAAATCTTCAGTACTATTATATTAATAACAACAGAGCTCAAGCCTGAAACTACAGGGAAAACAAATCTTTTATTCCAAGATTTTATCACTGTACCATCTATTGTTAGCTCATTATATTAGCAGCATTGGTGATAGTTTGAGTAGTACCATAGTAAGAGCATCTACAAGTAAAAGAAGAGCCAGAAGAAAAATCTTATACTTTTAGCTTTTTTATTTGTTTATGTCAACCCCAACCGGGTAACCAAACTCATAGCTAAAATAGCTATTGAGTACGATAAAAGTTATTTTTATCTTTTTCTGTAACAAAAGACAAATGAAGATGTTGGCAACCATTTTTTTCTCTATTAATTTATATATGTTGGCCAACGTCTTCATTTTGTATCCGCTGGTCAACATTAATGTTTTTCATTTAAAAGCAGAACCAACCGAAGGAAGGAAAACAGAAAGGACAACATTTAAGCAAAACAAAAAAAAAATAAATTTACTTGCAAATTTCATCCTATTCTCCCATTTAGAAAACAAGAATTAATTATTCTCCGGTTAATTAATTTAACATGAAATATATTAAAATATAATTGGCTTTTTTAAATAGTTTTTTACCATTAGAATGCACATAATCAAACAAGCTATATTTATACTATTCAAAAAATAATTTTCTCTATTCGGCTCTTTAATATAACATTTTTCATTGGAGATGCTCTAATAGTTATGTGTCTGCATTGTCCTGTGGGATATATTAATTTTTTTTTTAACATAAGACAACATAATTTTTATCAAAATTTTTAATTATAAATAAAAAATAATATATGTTATTAATAAAATAAATCAAAAATTGTATATACCAATAAATATTAAAAAAGTTTCGAATACCAATCAAAAATTAAATCATATTAAGATATTTGATTTGCAGAGTGGGGAGCTCTTGAGTTTCTTTTATTTTGTTATTTTCGAATAAGTTTTTTTTTTCTCTCTCTAAACATAAAAACTAAAAATAAACAAAAATAAGTTCCAAAAATAATATGTAAAAAGTAAAAAACAACAGTAGCCAAAAACAAAATTTACCAAATTCTCGCTAGATATGTTGTTTGCTTTTATCTTTTTCAGAAAAATAGCCAAAATGTAATTTTCTTTGTAAATCAAAGCAAAACGCAATTTTTTTTCTTTGAAAATTCAAACACCTCGATAATATTCATTTTTTAAAATTAAAAATCTAATCTTTGATATGATCCACAATCATAGCACGAGTAAATCCAAATACTGTCAAACAAGGGAGAAATACCCGCATTTATGTTCGTTGTTGATTAACAACTTGAAACCACAAATTAAGTAAGCTTTCGAGGGAAAGAAAAGGAGAAACTACTCTAGATCCGCAGAACTCTCAGTTCTGTTCCTCTGCATCTCGCCATTTCTTCCATCTTCTCCATGAATGCGAAGGGCAGGGTACGTAGCTAACAAATTACTGAAAGCAGAAACAAAATATTAGGAACATCGTACTTCTTTTCCCAAGAGAATAGAATGTCCTCTGCCCAGCAACGCACGACACAAACTGGAGGCTTCAGAAAAACGATCGCTTGGTTCTTTGTCATTGTCGGCACGCTTTACCTCATCTACTCTTCCCATCTTATCCTAAACAACGATCGCCGATGTCTTGCGACCGAAGAAAATCTAGAACATCTTACAAACTTGTCCACATCAATCCAGCTAAATGAACAAGACAGTAATTTTGAATCTCCTCCTCCTCCTATACTTTCTAAGAAATCACAGGATCACAATACTGAGCTTAAACACATTGTTTTCGGGATAGCAGCTTCGGCGGATTTGTGGCAGAAAAGAAAGGAGTACGTAAAGGTGTGGTGGAGGCCGAAGCAGACTAGAGGGATAGTCTGGATGGATAGACAAGTAAGGAGCCCAAGTAATGAAGGGCTGCCTCAGATTAGGATTTCGGCGGACACGTCCAGGTTCAAGTACTCGAATAAGAAAGGACATAGATCGGCTTTGAGGATTTCGAGGGTGGTTTCGGAGACGTTGAGGCTTGGATTGAAGGATGTGAGGTGGTATGTGATGGGCGATGATGATACAGTGTTTATTGTTGATAATGTGGTCAAAATACTTTCGAAATATGATCATAGGCAGCTTTATTACGTTGGGAGCTCGTCAGAGAGTCACCTTCAGAATATATATTTCTCTTATTCCATGGCATACGGAGGAGGTGGTTTTGCTATTAGCCAGCCATTGGCACAAGAGCTGGCAAAGATGCAAGACAGGTGCATCCGGCGGTATCCAGGATTATATGGCAGTGATGACAGAATCCAAGCTTGCATGGCTGAGCTTGGGGTGCCGCTCTCCAAGGAATCTGGGTTTCATCAGGTTTAATTTAAAGGCTTTATTCAAACTCTATAGTCTTACAAATAATTTTCTCAGCAGGAATTAAGGAATTGAATGGAACGAATACAAAGTTCTTCGTTTGTAAAAACCTGTAAGCATTAATTAATTACGAGCTTAATGAAAATCTTAATTCCACCAATATTTTTGAAAAGCTTCTGAAGAAGAAACGATAATGTTTTCGGAAAGCTACGGCCAGGAGAGGCAATTTAATTTTGGAATCAAATTCTTTGATAAGATAACATTCTGTTGCATATGTGTATATATATATTATCATCTGGATTGTTAATTTGTTATGCTTATGCAGTATGATGTATATGGCGACCTTCTAGGCCTTCTGGCAGCCCATCCCGTGGCTCCACTTGCTTCACTCCATCATATCGATGTAGTGCAGCCGATATTCCCTGGCATGAGCCGAGCCAGAGCTCTCCAACACTTGTTCAATTCGGTGCAGCTTGATTCAGCTAGCATAATGCAACAATCCATCTGCTATGACAAGAACAGGTACTGGTCCATCTCAGTCTCATGGGGCTATGTTGTTCAAATCTGGAGGGGAGTCGTCTCTCCTAGAGAGCTTGAGACTCCGGCAAGAACCTTTCTTAATTGGTATCGAAAAGCTGATTATACTGCATATACATTTAACACAAGGCCCGTGACGAAGCACCCATGTATGAAGCCCTTCGTTTTTTACATGAGCACTTCTAAATATGATCGAGCTAAGAAGCGAGCGATCGGGGTCTACACTCGCCGTAAATCACCATCCCCTTATTGCCGGTGGAAAATGGCATCCCCAGATAGAATTGACTCTATTGTAGTATTGAAGAGGCCGGATACCCTTCGATGGCTCAAGGTAATACCTATTTTCTTTGAAAGAATATGATTTTCTTTAATGTGAGTCCATGAGTGCTAATTATGATGCGTTTTTCTCGTCATCTTTCAAACAATTGGTCACATAGTGTCTCAGTCCAAACTCCAAAGGAACTGATTAATAATAAACTCACCTAAATGATCATTATATACTCTGTTTAGAAATTTAGTAGAAGTCAGACACAATAGTAATAGCACCCAGCAGCTTGCGGCCAAAATCTTGTAAGGTTGATGCATTTACTGACTGAATGCAGCTTGTCTTGCAGTCACCGAGAAGGGACTGTTGCAGAGTTCTGCCAACAAATAAGGCCTCGACGATGTACTTGTGGGTTGGCAATTGCAGAGATGGTGAGATCAGTGAATTCCAGCGACCATAAGTAATATTTATTATTTTCTTTCTCGGATCATACCATCCCAATGCCTTAATTTCCCGGAGAATGCTGAATGCATACAGGAATCAAAGCAATACCAAGGGTATAAAATAGAACAGAAATAGAGCTCATTTTTACTAGTTTGAGTTGCTGCAACAAAGAACTCAGGTTTTCAATAGCCATTTCTTTGCTTCATTCATAGAGGTAAATTTGATACAACACCTAGTTTAAAGGTGTTCTCTCTATTATCTTCTCAAAGTGCTGAAAATCATATTTTGGTACCTACTTCTGCTGCAATTAAAATAAAATTCTGAGTGACAGTTTCCTCACCCCAGACCACACTCCTATTGGTTGCAATTCTTTTTTGTTTGGTTGCACTTGAATTGGATTCTAGTAAATCTACAATTTCATTTCATTGGATGGAATAGCATGGAATGATAGGGTCTTAGCAGAGCATAACCTCCATCCAATTTCTTGGCAAACTACATTGTCATGTTCATGTCACTTCATGGGTGCTCTCTACGACTTGTTTTACACCTCCTAACAAACAGATGAACCTGAAAAATTTGACCCTTACCTTCCGGTTAAAACTCCCACGAAAACCCTGCCTCATCGTGAAGGCTTTCCTTGGATGAAAAGAAATGCGTTTCAACTTTTAAAACGTCTTCATATTGTTGCGTATGCCATGGAATATACCAAGCCAGTGCACCTTGTGTCCAGAATAGGAAGAAGATGATCAATGTTCCGGGTAAAGCAGTCCCATTTCAACTTTCCATTTCCAGGTATAATGCTAAATTCAATGACAGGAAAGAAACTATAGACAGGTGTGCCAAAAAGAACACTTCAGTGAGATTAGAGAAGGGCATTTATTACTGTGATTATTCAGGGTAGAATATATAGAATGTGAAATAATTTCTAAAGAGAGGCATCTTACATCCAAAAGCCCAGCTGTCATGTACCCCTGGAAAAACGAAAGGGCAGGAATTTCTCTGAGAGGATGAGGATGGAACTATAGCCAGATATCTCCCAGGTTACAAAAATTGATACCCGGCACTAGGTATATAAACACTGCAAAAAGGTGTTGGGCACTCAATTCCTAATTTTTCATCCTCCATATTAGTCACTCGTGAGCCCACCCTATGCAATTTGTGCTACATCATTGTCCTCTGTCCTTATCTAATCCAGGACGAGATGGGCTCCTCCGAGAGTCTTGGACAGAATGGATTTGGGGATCATATTTGTGAGATGCCAGATAGTTCAGAGCCATAACCAAATCGGATACAGCAGGGCGCATATTGGGCTGCTCCTGCACACACATTGCGGCAATGGCGAGGGCTTGGTATAATCCTCTTATTGGATATTGACCTTGAAGCAAAGGGTCAACCATGCATGAGAAGTTCCTCCGGTCTTTGAACATGGGTCGTGCCTGCAAGCAAATCCAATGTATTTCATAAGTCTGTCATCACTATTCTACTCTTTGGTTTCACAAATTTCTATTTTTATACCTCCATTTTCAAAAAGCAAGCATGCCCTTCTTAACACATACTCACAGTTAAGCCTTGTTGAAGAAAGCTACGTGTCAACTATTTATCACGAAGTTACAAAATTTAAGATCTTACATTCAAAATACTTTTTCTGAGCCAAAATTATCAAGATATTATAGTTATAGTCAGCTTGAGTTGTTAACCAAAGAATTTCAAGACCAGTTAATTGTTATAGAGATTTCTGTTTTATTAGCACTGGAAGCAATCTACAGAAATAACAACCATAAATAAAACCATAAAAACGCATCATCTATATTCCACACTAGTGGTGTCATCAGAACCAATTAAACATGTAGAGCCAGTTTCATCAGCCAATTGCCAAATGACATCAAAACATTAGGCTGCTTCTCGATTTTTATAATAACCAGTTAAGAGTTGTCCGAAAAACAAGTGTCCTTGAAAGCACAGTGAAGCTGAATTTTAAGAACAAAGACCTTAGCAGTAATGTAAAGACAAGGACATCAATCAGATATTGTCTTACCCATGCAACTAGATTCTGCTCACCACGTTCTTTTCTTTGATCAATTGCTTTCCTGCCTGTGATGATCTCCAAAAGAACAACCCCGAAGCTATAAATATCTGATTTAAACGTCAGCTGACCTGTCATTGCATAATCTGGTGCACAGTATCCGTAGGTGCCCATAACCCTGGTAGAAACATGAGTCTTATCTCCGCTGGGTCCCACTTTTGCCAGACCAAAATCAGATAGCTTGGGATGATAGCCCTCGCCAAGCAAAATGTTGGAGCATTTTAAGTCGCGGTATATAACAGGAGGTTTCATTTCATTGTGCAAATACTCCAAACCTTTTGCTGCACCAGCAGCTATTTTCATTCTTGTGTTCCAATCAAGCGGTTGCCTATTGGGTGGAATATCTGAAAGCAGAAATGACAGGCGAAAATGTTAAAAGATAAAAGAATAGTAATTGGTAAAGCACAAATGTAAACAATGAAAACGAGAATGCAATGTCAAAGAGACCTGCATACCATGTAAATGATTTTCCAGAGATCCTAATGGCATGTACTCATAAACCAATAGCCTCTGATCTCCCTCAGCACAAAACCCAATCAACTTGACAAGATTTGGATGGTCTGCTAGACTTAAAGTCACTACTTCAACTACAAACTCCCTAATCCCCTGAACTCCATTTCGATCAAGTTGCTTGATAGCAACAACCTATGACAACAACAAGAAGAAGAAGACAATTTAAGTCTAACCAACTAATAAACGGTGAACATAGGCAAGCTACATCGGGGACACTGTAAAAGGCAGGTACCCTTTAATGAAACACGAACCTATTGAATAGAAAACAATATTTCTGTAGGTAGTAAATGAATTATTTTGTACGAACCTGGTTGATTTTGTCCAGGTACCCTTTGCAAACCTTACCAAAACCTCCTTCACCCAAAAAACAATCAGACCTAAAATTGCTCGTTGCTGCCGCAAGTTCCTCAAAAGTAAAAGTTTGAGCCTGTTTTCCATTGCTTCTTCTATCCTTAGAAATCTCATCCTTCATATTTAAACTCTTTACATCCAATGACAATTGATCATCCTTAGATTCCCCCTCTTTACTTAAATTGTTCACATATGGCTTCATTTTCAATGACCCTAAAACAAATAAAAAAAACAATCAAAAGGGGCAACCATGAAAGGAAAAAAAAATAATGTATACCGAATAAGAGTTTGGCGCTATTTATGACAAAAAAACGGCAACACAAAGCCCAACAACCACGAAGAATCACCTCTCTTGATTTAGAGATATGTTTCAAACACCAACAAAATAAAAATGATTCCAAATCAAAGCGTGAATAAAATTATTACAAATTAAAAAACATAAGATAACCCTTTATGTTTCAATCCATGGTGATTGATTTTCGGGAAAAAAAGGAGGAGGAAAGAAAACCCTATATCATATCAGTTGACTGAAAAAGGGTTACATTTAAATATTCAAAAAGATCAAAAATTTGATCATGAAAAGTTTAGCTACCCGAAGTGACTTGTGTTTGATCCTTGCGCTTAATGTTACTGTTATTTTCATTGATGCTGCTGCTCTCTGATCGCTTGCTCGGTTTCCCACTGCAGCAAAGAAAACCCATGTAATATATAATATATTATATTATCTTCTTCTTTCTTTCTTTCCTTTTGGTTTCTTCTCTTACTTTCTCTTGCTTTTGCTTGAACAGGGAGAACAACACAGACACGGAAGAAGGAAACACAACTGACAGAGTTACAAATAGCTGAAGAGATAGCTTGGCTTGGTTTCTAGGAGAGAAGTTTCTATTTAATTAATTTATTATTATATTTGGACATTTTTCATGCTCACATTGAATCCTTCTATTCTTGATATTTTCTAAATGTGTCCAACTTTACTCTGTTTTTAATTTAAATAGTCCCTCGATTGAAACACTACTCAATATTATCCTTCCCACCTAGATTTATAAATGAAAATTAAATTGAAAAGATAGAAAAAATATTTAAGAAGAAAAAACCATTCATAATTTGGACTAAAAATTCAAAATTCTCCTTCTCATATTCAAAAACCTTAACCTCTCAAATCTCATGAAATCTCTCAAATTAATTGCAATAAATAATGAAATATTTCGTATATTCAATGGAATCATTATCTTACGACATGATACATACAAATTTTGTTTGACATATCATGCCATGTTGCATAAACTATGAAAAATTGGATAGAGGGACTATATTAATAATATCTATCAAGTAAAGGGACTATATAAACCAAAAAAACTAGTCTCTTCCAAGTTGTGCGTCGATATAAACCTGTAACATGGAGATCCATTGTAAGAAAGTACCACGTGTCCCTTGTAATGATCGATTGGTAATCTTAAGAGTTGTCATTGGTCTTGTCTTCGTACTCGAGTGGAGTATGATGATGTGTCACTTCCTTATTGCCTCACAGTGATTTTGAGTGTCGCCACTTAAAGCAGAACAGGTCTTTGGCAAAGCAGGTTTTTTTTTTTAATTCTTCCTGCCTTGTTTGTATTCAATGTTGCCTGGCCGTGACGTACTTATCAGACGCCCAGCAAAAATAAATTTAAACATAAAAAAAAAATTATTTTAATATATTTTTAAATACAAATTATTTTAAAAACAACTTTTTTATTTTTTTGTCGGGTCTTGAAAACAAAAAGCAAAGTAAAATGCTATTATATAGGTTAGAAAACTGAAATTTTAGTGGAGCCCACTCAAATGAGAACCGATGACATATATTACGCGGTTTCCCATTTAAAAAAAAACATAATTTGAACAGTGGTGATTCCACCACTTTAAAGTTTAAACATGAAATTAAGAATAGTAAATGTTGTTTTTGAATTTTATTTTGTTTAAAAATATATTAAAATAATAATTTTTATTTTTTAAAATTTATTTTTAATATTAATATATCAAAACAATTTAAAAATAAAAAAATATATTAAAATTTAATAATTAAGACCGTTGCACTGAACACCCTAGTAGACAATATATTTTATTGTTCTCGAAGCGCTTGACCTGCTAACATAACATTACGTCAGGTTTACCACTTTGTCCCTTAATACTATAATTTTCTAAAACATTATAGTTATAAATAAAAAATCTTATTCAAATGTAAAATTTCTAATATTTTAAAATTTTAAATTTAAACTGAATTAAAAAAACACATTTTAAAAGTTCTCTATAACTTTTCAATAAAATTTTTTCATTGTTTTCCAAATAAAGAAAACCATGAACAATATATGTTTTCTCCTTTTTACATACAAGTATTTTCTAGCAATGTAAAATAATAAACATATTTTTTTAATATTTTCATTTTTAGTTAGTGACACAAATTTAAGTTTTCTTATATATCTAATATAAAGATTTTTTGTTTTCTTATATATCTAATATAAAGATTTTTTTAGTTAACTATATACTTTTTTCACGATAATTTTTTTTATTTAATTTAATTTAAATGAACTAAAATAATATTATACCCAAATATAAAATATCAAGGTGATTGTTATAAATTATGGTTTTGAATTTTCTTCTTATGAAAAATAGTTATAATCTTGATGTATCTTTTATTTTTTTGGTGAAGAAATATGTCTTTATTTTTAATAAATGTAATATTTTTCATTGAAAAAATTTGAAAAAAGTAAAAAAAAGGAATATATATATATATATATATATATATATATATATATATATATTATCCTTTATAAAAATATGGATCTTTAGAATTATTTTATGATAAATAATTTTTCTTCGCACAAAGACAAAAATCTGATTTCTTTATTTTTAAGGTAAAAATGATTAAAAACTCTAGTTTTTCTAGGAGGGGCTTACCGGGCAGAAACATGGACAGAAATATAATGAAATTTTATTTCAAATCTACCATTATAAATTGCTCAAGATTTCTATCTCAATAATAGTGTCGCAGACAGGAGGAGTTATGGGGACAATGGGATATGTAGCAAGTAGTTCATACTAATCAGATGATCTTCTTTCACTTTTAAGATTTTGTGTTTCGTGTTACAATTCAACTACAACTCTCTCGGACAAGCTTTTCTTGATTCCATATTTGTCCGAGCACGCATAGCACTCAAACAAAATCAGATGCACGGAGAAGAGAGTGGTAAAAGCCCATAAAAGAAGGAAGAAAGGTGAAAGAGGTGGCTTGGTGATCGACGGCAGTGCTTTTGGGGAGTTGAAAAGAGCCGGAGCCTGGCTCCTTCAAAATAGATACATAAGTTTTCTAGCATAGTAGAGTGTATGTTTCTTACTGTGATCCGATCAGAAAATGCATTAAAATATATATATATATATATATATATCAAAACTGTAAAAATAACACTAAAAATTATCAAATAGCACTCACAAACACTCAAGAAGACTAGAGGAGGCAAACCGGACAAATCCTTTGGGTCATTTGGTCATCATTATCGTTTGATGAATTTTCAATTGTGCTGATAAATCATGAGGTGTAATCCAATGGCTGCTCCCCTTTATGAGTCTCATGTTCAAATCCAAAGTAATTCAACATTCGCCACATAAATTCCAGCATTAATGGATATTTTCCATCCATGCAACTCAGAAACACGCCTACTGGGTCAAAAAAAGCTGCATGGAAATCATTTCCTATACCAGCAGTTGAAAAACAACTACATCATCATCATGAGACATTGCGATTATGGCTTGTCAAGCTAAAATAACTCCTCCATCACAGGCACAGCATGTGTTATTGTCATACTAAGCATAATGTGAAGAATACTCGATGCAAGGAAAAAAAAATAAATTCAAAACATCTGCAAACATAGAAATTAATGCACCTCATACCGACTTCATATTAGTACCAACAAAGAATAAAGACACATACATTGGTACAGGATAAAATTCAACTTCCTTGTCAATTTACTAAAACTCACTTGAAAACCATCGCTTCTGTAACTGAAAATGTAGCTTGATTGCAGAATTCTGGAAGCAATTCAGCATGGTTTAGACAACTTTATGAAAGCTGACTGGCTGTAGAACATGGGAATGTCGCCAATCACAAGACATAAAATGATCTGGGGAGATGCTCTCATAAATTGAACAGGGAAGCAAATGCACCTTGACAAGTATAGGGTTTCGTTTCCCAGCAAAATAAAGAGAATTTCCCCATCTCTTCTAATATGACAAAAACAGTGGTTGGTGGAAGGACAAACCAGAGTTATCAGAGGAGCTAAATCCATCAAGCTTACCATCTAGCGAGTTATCTGCCCTCAGACTTAACCAGTTGTGAGAATACCCTGCTCATTGAAACACCTGAGAGATCATCCACACTCGAGGCTTCAAATTTTTGCAGCAGAAACACTACTATCAGTATCGCTGAAATTGTGATTTGCGGAGAGAGCTCGCCAATCATATTAATACTGTTGTCTTCGGGATCGCCTGGAACAACTGCCTCTTGTAGTTGAAGGGCCATACTCCAGATTCCACAAGACATCTCCCATAGAAGGCCTGTCAACCCCAAAGTCAGCTAAGCATTTCTCAGCAGTTTCTCCAAACTTCCTAAGTGAATCTGGTCTAATTTTCCCCACAAGAGTAGGGTCTATTATTTCTTCCAGCTGTCCTTTCTTCTGCCATTTCATTGCCCATTCAGCTAAGTTAACCATTTCTCTTGGAAGGGATGGATCTATAACCGGTCTGGCACAAAGAACTTCAAACAATACCACCCCGAATGAATAGATATCTGATTTCTCAGTCAGTTGTTGCCTTCTAAAATACTCAGGATCAAGGTATCCAAAGCTCCCCTTCACTGCTGTGCTCACATGAGTCTGATCAATTTCAGGTCCTGTCTTAGAAAGCCCAAAATCAGCTACTTTGGCCATGAGATTCTCATCGAGCAAGATGTTAGCAGACTTTACATCACGATGTATAACTGCTTTTGCATAGCCAGTGTGAAGGTAATGAAGTCCTCTAGCTGCTCCAATGCATATCTCAAGCCTGTCCTTCCAACACAAGCTGGGAGAACCTGAGCCATAGAGATGACTCTTGAGAGTCCCATTCTCCATGTATTCATAAATCAAGATCATTTCATTCTTTTCATCACAGTACCCAATCAACGAAACCAGATGGCGATGCCGGAATTGAGAGAGCATCTCAATTTCAGTTTGGAACTCTGCAAGTCCCTGTTGGGAGCGTGGATTTCCCCTTTTAACAGCCACTTTTGTACCATCATTCAAAACTCCTTTGTATACCTTCCCAAAACCACCAATTCCAATAACCCAACTCTCATCAAAATTGTTTGTCGCCTCATGAACTGCTGCAAAAGGAATACAATACCCCAAATTAGAATCAAGAGTAGCGGTTGTTCCATTTGAGTATTTACTACCCATGGTGTGAGAATTTCCTCCATTGATGGATAAAGGAATCCACATCTTAGAATTGCCTTGGCGTGCCAGCCTTCTCTTTCTGCAGAACACAAAGAAAAATCCAGCCAACAACACTAGGATAACTGCTCCGATGCTTAAGCCCACTATCACACCAACATTCTTCTTCGAACTTGAATCTGAAACATCAGGAGCTGGCCCACTGAGGCTGCCCAAGGAGTTGTTCATTTTCATGATCTCCAACCCATTTAGAATTGCATTGGGGTAGACACCAGCAATGGTGCTAGTTGGGCCAATACTCACACGAAGTTTATTGCTGACTGTTGCTGCAGTAACAAAATCCTTATAAAATGCAACAGCCAAAGCATTTGCAATATTGCTTGGATCTACATTCTCGGCAACAAGCCAGGAGTCAATGTAAACATTGAAGTAGAGATTGTTAAGACTGCTACTTACTATATCACAGAAGTGAAACCTAACAAGATACTGAAAACCTGGATTCACATTGAACTCCCAGGTCACGTTGAAGTTGCTGTTGGGATCATTCTCTGAGTTCATTCTAATGGCAGTACCATACACAGCATTTGGAGCAGAATCCTGAGTTGCCCCACCACCTACATACTTGACAGCTGCAATATTGGACACGTTGATAGCAAGATTATTTCCAATGAGATAACTTTGTCAGGAACCCAAGTTCTCCCAAGGGTATCATTCTCAAAGGAAACTGTTGGTCCACCCATGTTCACCCTATGAACTGTTTCCAGTGCCTGGCAGGACAGGCCTTTGAATCTCCCTGCTGGATTAAAAGTCTCGGCATCATCTGTAATGAGCTCATCAGGAACTGAAACGACTTCCAAGGCATTTAAGAAGGCGAATGAATTGCCAGAGGGAGTGAGAGTGATAACAAGATCCATCGAGGTTACATTAGCTGAAAATTCTTTGACAACAGAAGTCTTCACACTGAAATTGCTGAGGAAGACATGGTTTTGGGGTGGAAACATCAAAACTCGCACCACTCATGTCATAACTACCACTAACAAATGGATTGAAATACAGGCGAATCCAATGCCTCCCAGGTTGACGAATCGAAAAGGAGTACTTTGAGGTTCCGTCAAAGATTCTTGCTGTTTGATAAGAGGTGAATCATCTCCGGAAGTGACAGATTTCGAACTACTTGCCAAAGTGCTTTTCGGGGTTGAAAGAAAGATTGAGGCAGAGTCATCAGCAACAAAAACACGGCCACCCACTGTAGTATTGGTGGGTGATCCACAATCTATAAGATAATTGTCTACAGGGGTAAATCCACTAGACAAAAATGCCAAGATTAAGACTGTAAGAAGTACACAAATGACACTTCTAGATCCTCCACCACCCATCATTTCAAAATCTGGAACTTTATGGAAGAACAAAGGAAATATGGGGATTTATTGAGCTTTAAAATAGAAACTAAGGATTCTTATCAAGGCAGAGCACTAAATTAGCACTAGTAATCAATAGCAAAACAACAGAAACCAGAATCCATGAAGAGGGCTGAATAAGGAAGTGAAATCAAATCCAAGATTGTATAATATACCAAAATCAAGCAAAGAAGTTGTGCTTACTAGTTGCAGATATGGAAGAAATCTAAAAAGCAATGGATAGAATTGAATAAGAAAGAGTACAAATCTAAAGTTGTCAGAAGCAATACAAGGAAAGGAGCTTGTAGTTGCTGGCAATCACAAATAAATGGAGACTAAGAGAGCCCATGAAGATAAACGAGCAAAATTAAAAAGAAAAGATGGCACCTTGAACGAAACTTGAGTTTCAGTGGAGAGATGGAGAGATACCCAGATGGGAAATACCTGTGAGGAGGACAAAGTAAATCTGGTGTGCCTGCGGAATTCTAATAAAGGACTTTGAACTCAAATAAGAGCAGTCAAAACACAAACTAGTGTGAACTGGATGACAACCCAAGAAAACGACAGATTCCTAGATGTTTTATGTTGTGAGCTGAATTAATAAGAAGGTAAAAACACTTACACGAACAAACCAACGAAATACAATTACAGAGTCAGAACCAGCTAGGGTTTTCGATGGCTGAGGTTTGTTTTGGTGAATTTTGTGAGTAAATGTTAAGGGGTGGATGAACCTCTTCTATTAAAATATGATTTAGGTCAGAAAATTAAGGAATATGGAACATGGGAGTTAGCAGCTACTCCACAGATATGTCATTGGAAACAGAAAAAAGAAAAAAAGAAGAAAAAGGTTTGACTATTCAATCCGACACATTCATCATTTAAAATAAATATTAGAATATAGAGATTTTTTTTATGTTATTATTAAATTTAGTATAACATTTAAACTTGAAAACTATCAAAGTAATTTTTTATTTAACTTAAAATTTTAAATTAAATTATAAAAATTATTTTTTGATGTGACATTTATTTAGAATTAAAGAATTTTCAATAAAAAATAATAATTAAGTTAATCATGATGATTCTCTAGATCTATGACTGTATTATTGATTAGATTAAATTATTTTTGTATTATATGATTAAAAAAAATATAAAATTAATTTAATATAAAAAATAAAATTAAATAAATATTTCACATTAAAAAAATAAGATGAAAAAAATAAAAAATTTTAAAAAATATTAAAAAATAAAATGAATTAAAATTTTATATTATATTATATGATAGAATTAAAATAATTAAAAGATAAAAAAAAATCAAAGGGATGTTACAATAAAAAGATGTGAATGCCTGAGGGAAGGCTGCAGGCCTGGGCTTGACCCCCCCCGTTTTTTTTTTTTAAGGTCTTCTGTGTTTTTTTATAAGTAAATACAACCTCTAGCTCAGCTCTGTGTGCTTCAATAAACTAAGATATGACACATAATTATTATAAAACAATTAAAAAAATATAAGTGTCATCTCCTCAGTTAAACCATCCCATTTATTTTAGTAATTATGCACCGGTTAATTACTACTTGGGTAGCATTGGAAATGAGTTACCATACCAGGGGACATAAATTAAAGAAACTAATCAGATTTAAATGTATCATTTCACCAAAAAAAAAAAAAAACAGATGTTGAGAATATGTTAGTGTTTTTTAAAAGAGAAAAACAATATGAGATTTTGGTTATTAATTTAACTGGATTTATTAAGCTTTTTATATTAAAATAATATTAATAAAAAATTGACGACAAAAACAAATCATAAAACTCATCGAAATCACTGAATAAACCTATGACGCTCAATTATCATAAAATCCAATGTTAAAGGGAATAAAAAACAATTAAAAAAAGCACAACGAAAAAATGTGAGTCCAGGTTAACTCACTTACCCTGCAACCTGAAAACAAGATAAAATAAATCTTAGAAAGGAAAGTGTGAAAAAACACGAATATCAATTCGCAATAAATCAAATGTTGAAGAAAAAATTATTTTAAAAATAAACTAAAAAAAAACAAAGTCAAACCCGTTCAAAATCCGTAAGCTTGATCATAAGCTCGAGACCACCCCATAAAAGAAAACCCTAGAAAATAATGTAGCAAAATTTTATATCAATAAATTATAAAATGAATTGATATTCAATTTGATCCTCATTTTTTTATTGCTATTTTTATTTAAAGAATGATGACCAAGTTTGATATAAAAATTAAATGAAACCAAATGATGAAAATGAAATTAAAGAAAAAA